>JABCMJ010009856.1:0-56593 GCA_014822125.1 Arbutus unedo | reverse complement strand
CATATAATAAAATTCGACCGTCGTAGCAATTAAGCTCAATCATAATTCAGGAATGTCCAACGGCTTCCCATCAACCACTAGAAGTTCGCCACGTATGTGTTAAAATCCTAGCTTTCTTCCTAAGTAGACGTGCCCGGAATCTTATTTTAAAAAAAAATCTATTGTCTCCGAAAATTGAATTAAGAAACTTTCTGAATTCAAAATTAATAGTCACGGTTTACTTGTATTCGTAGCCCTACTAATCCAAGCGAATCATAGTCATTGATTTTGAATTCGAAAAAACTTAATTTCCTAGTCGAATTTTTTGGACCGTAGCATTGCTCTATTTTAAAGGGAAAGTTTATGGTTCATGAAAAATTTCCAATAAAATGTCTCAGAATTTAAAATGAATTGAGTAGATTTACTTGAGTATTTAAACTTCCAAATCTCAAAAAAAATTTAACTTTTAATTTTAAATTCAAAATATTTTCGAAAAAACTTTTCCGCGACTGTTTGACTCTTCTATTTCAAAATATAACATGTTCTAAAAAATTCAGTCTCCCAAGAGTGCCTAAAAAAACTTAGCCAATATTTGGACAAAAAAATTGGAAAAGTCAAATTGCTGACATTAACAAAAGTTAGCATCATGGTTTAGATCAAGTCATAACTCAAAAGTTTGACATGAAAATTCATTTTGCAAATGTAACGTGTAAGCTAGGATTTGGAAGAGTTGTAATGCAATTTTTGTAGTGCGCATGTAGTATAGGTAAAATATCGTAGTTTAATTCGTTTTATTTTTGAAATTAAATGATTTTGACTTATCACGTGAATTGTTATAAAAATGTATGCGATCAAAATGATGTTACGGGTGTGTTCGGTTGAGCGTTTCTGAAACGATTTTTAAGAAAAAAAAACTTTGAGATGTTTAGTGTAAGTGTTTCACAAAAAATTTGAGAGTTAAATTTTTTTGACATTTTCAAGGTGTTTTCTCTCTCTCTCTTTATAGGAAAATAAATATTGTTTGAAAGAAAAGTAACAATGTTTGGGAAAAATGTTCACAACAATTTTCTAAATATTTTTGGGAAAAACCCAACCGAACACACACATAGTTTTGAGAATAAAATTAGCAAGACTACGTTATTTTACACACTACACGCGTACGAAAAGGGTTGCACTATAATATCCGCAATCTTATTTTAAAATATAACATATTATAGTGCCTAAAAAACGTAGCCAAAATTTGGTAAAGTCAAATTTCTGACATTAACAAAAGTTACCGTCATGGTTTATAATCAAGTCAAAACTCAAAAGTTTGACACGAAAATTCATTTTGCAAATGTATCATGTAAGCTAGGATTTACGGTGGAGCGCTTATAGTGTAGATAAAATGACATAATTTGGTCTGTTTTATTTTTAAAATTACATCATTTTTAACTTATCAGGCGAATTGTTATAAAAATGCATGCGATCAAAACGATATAGTTTCGAGAATAAAATTGATAAAACTACGTTATTTTGCTTGCACTACACGCGCACTATATGGGGTTACACTACAGTCTCTCCGAATCCTATAAGCTAGGGGTGCAAGCGAACTTGAAAAAATTGCAGTTTAGATAGCTTGAAAAATAGTTCGGTCGATTTCGATTTTCTGGATTTTCTTTTTCGATCTTGTTTTAGTTTCTTTCGTTTTATTAATTAAACTGAGCATTTTATTTATTGACGACTAGCTATAACTTGAAGTGTCATTTAAGCATTTTAAGTGCGAAAAATTCGGCACTAACATTTTAAATTCATTTGATACCAAGAATAAATGAACGTGATTAGGACTAAGTAAAAGATTAGTTAACCCCGCTATGCATTATTTTTCTCCTCATTTAACGGTTAATTTTTCTTAATTTCGTTCTAACCAAACGTAGTATTACCAATTTAAGGGTATACGCAACCTCATTTACTATTCCGTGAACCTCATATGTTCTCTTATATTCATTCTTAATCTCGTCTTTTAAAATGTTTTCTAAAATTTATACGGATATTAAACGTGTCATTTGGGTATAACTATTGGGGTTGCTAAACAAACATTTTCTTTATTATACAAAATTGTATCTAAGGCTATATTTGGTTAGATGTAAATAACTTGAAGTTAAATGGTTATTCCAATAAAATGGCAACTTTTATAGTTGGTTCATTGAAAATCAAAATTGGAATTATCATTCCATGAAAGACTTACTTTTTATAAATCTCTCCAAATCTTCTCTCTCCCAAGCCCCCTCCTCAATTGACCCGTTTTTCATAAGCTTCTCAAGTCTTCTCTCTCTCTCTCTCTCTCTCTCTCTCTCTCAATTGTCTATTTTTTCATAGAAATTTATCAATCTCACTCTCTCAAAATTGACCTAGTCTTTACAAAAATTATTATAAAAATAAATTCTAAGAGATAGCTCTCTCGAAATTATTCCACACGTTATAGAGATTGCTAAGAAAAGAGAAGAGAGAGAAAGAATGAGTAAACAAATTCTCTCTCTTGCATTCTTTAGTAACAATAGTAAAACATAAATATCAAATTTAAATTACATGTTATTACCTTTAATTCTTATGCACAACAAAATATCGAAACGAAGATGATTATTGAATTTTATTTTATTTAATGTGAACGTTGATTTCAATGAACCAAATATAATTTATTATTCTCAGCATCACATAATTATTTACGAAGCTAAGGTCTCATTGCGTGCTATCAATTATTTAATAGTAATAAAGAACTTGCCGGACACTAATTTGGAATTTTTATCACTTTTTTCTCTCAAAATCGTGGAAAAGAATGCCACAACCCAATTGCATAAGCAAATGTGAAAAATTCTGAGCAATTTCAAATTTTCCATTGCCCCCCACAATTTTTCAAACTAGACCTCTGTTTATTCATAATTAGACTTTTGACCCGCCAGCCATCATCATGAGCATGACAGATGAATGAATTTCCAAAAGAAACAAAAGGTGTTCACTGCACATTGCCCATGGTTTAATGGACTTGTCACATGTCGCCCTAATGGAAAAGGAGAGTATGTTGCACAAGCATCAAAATAATATCGTTTGGCAGAAAAAATATTGTTCGAATATTGTTTAGATTGTCCTAATAATATTTTATATATCAAAATGATGTCTTTTAACACATATGACATCCTATTTTGCACTGTGCACAAGAGAATCCCCGAGTCCTGCTCTGATAGTCTTATTGATAGCTTCTTCTACGGTAAATTTGTCAGCAATCAAAATTTTAGAAGAAATGTAATATAGTAAGAAGAAATAGTAGAATGAGAAATTTATAATATAGGAAAAAATAGTTATAAGAGGTTTGTTTGAGTAATTTTTTAAAATGAGAATATGACAGATATGAATACGTAGATGATTTTTTTATAATTAATAATAAAAATTTTGTATTTAATAATATCTCTATAAATAAAAAAGAGATATAGAAAAAGAAAAAATGTTAATACAAGAGGAAACTGTGATAATTTTATCTCCCTCTAAAAAGATAAATTAGTTTTCTAGATCTTCAAATATCTTTTCAGAACTACCCTTAGTCAACCGAGGCCCCTTAATTAGTTTCTTAGCGGGAGCCACTCTACTATCTTATTTCATCATTCACGTTAGCTCTATCCTACTTGTAAACCCTTCCATTATAATCAGGACCGGTCCCAAATTAAGTCCCGCAAATTTCTAGACTCTGACAATTACCCGGCGCGGGGCATACGGGTGGATACAGAGAAGTGTCTTATTCAGAGGATAGAAAACTAGGCCTTAGTGGAAAATGATGGGCCAAGTGACTGATAGTGCAAGGAAATTAGACACCGATAGCTCATCATGTCTAAAAAACGTGATACATACAAAGTGATTTTTTTTTTTTTATTGTTTTTGTTTATCTAACGACCTAACATACCCAGGTCTTCTTTGAACTTAGCTCTCTCAATATCTTTTCGACCTTCTGTCTAACTTGAATAGCAACCCAAAGCACAGGTTGATAGGATCTGAACGCGATATCTAGAAAGAGTGTACGTAGTTGATCTGCTGCCGAGTAGAGGAACCGAGGCTTCACACTCCACAACAACTTATCTTGCGAATATCCGTTGAATGCTATTCTAATATGTTGGGAGTTGTATCGACGAAGGAACATGCCGTTGATTATGATCCTACAACTTTTATGGAACTCAACTCAAAACCACAATTTCATGAGAAGAAAGCCCACATGAGTACTTGACCATACAAACAAGGCAATGAAAAGTATTGACCACAAGAAGTTGGTACAGCTGCTTGCACCAGAAAGAAGCAACCTAAGTAGTCTTTTGGGTATACCGTGCTCCCGCTTAAAACTTACTCTACAGCTACGGGTATTGACCAGCAAACACTTGTTAAAGTTTATATGGAAGTAATTTGTAACCGATGCAGATTTTCATTCTAACAAGGTCTTTTCAAGAACAGTATAGATTACTAGAACAGGGTCTACTGTGGAGAGGCTAGTTTCATAAATTGCCGCATCGCTCCAATGCTAGATCAGATTGACGACCATGACGCCCAATAAGGTTTGAAAACTACTGCTTTGACCCACCCAGGCCCCATCTGGTTTGCAATACAGAGCATGCTTTCGGCAGAAGATAGTTGAAGCAAATGGCCTCAAAATATACACAACATATAATGGAGTCTACGGCTCTTGGCTGGAGAGATTCCAGACACTAGTTATATCTCACAAATTCAGACCACTGATAGATTATCTGCTGCACTACTATTCCACATCTCAACTTATAAAAGCTTGAATGCCACACAGATACCATGATTGATCAAATTAGGAACGAAGAAGAAGAAGAAGACAAAACGGAAACACACTCAAAGTGCCATTTCTGCCTGTAATGCAGCAAGTTCGTCGTCCTCAGCCGTGCGCTTCTGAGGAGCAGCACGAGCCGGTTGCCTTCCAGCTGGCACGTGCACCGGCGCGGCAGGGGCTGTTGTTGCGGGCTGCAAAAGCTCGTCCTCCAACTCGGCCCCCTCCAATTCTTCGAGTTCTGCTTCCAATTCATCCTGAAAGGGAAAGGTGATTAGTAGCTTTACAGTCGCTAAGCACATCGCTTTGGTTGATAAAAAAAAAAACCAGAATGCTGTTTCCCTTTCTATGAAATTAATTGGAGATTTGAATGAACCAAGTGAAAACCTCATCGAAATCAGCTGCTGCACCAATGGGTGTAGCCAATGCTTCCTGTATCTGTTTCATGTTCTCAGTCTGCTCGTTTATTTCATCCATCGTCCTGTCCACGTCATCAATGTTCCTGTATGATAGCAAAAAAGTTCCAAATAATCTTATCAGTCTACATAACCAGCACAAAAGCAGATGCTGATCGCAAAAACAAAAACAACATAGCAGAGTTGACACGAACATAATATAGGTGACTTTGAACCAAAAAAAATATCTACTGTTATATTAAGAACTTCCTAGCCTCAAAGACAAGTACAGCACAAATAGAAGAAAATGCAAGTAGGCCCAAAGGCAAAGTCTGTAGCCTACCCTAAAATGGTGTTGAAAAAAAACAAAAGAAACAAGCTACTTACGTTGCTTTGTGCATGGCTTTCATTGTAGCTGCCCCAGTTCTCAATGCATCCACAGTCTCTGTTGTAGCTTTTGCACCTTCCAACATTATCATCTGCAACATCCACATATCAAGCGTGAATTGGAAATCACCCTACGAATGTAAGTTTAAAAATCCATGAATTAGGTCAACCATGGAGGATATTCTTCAAGCTAACCTGGTCATGGATGCGCAATTGGAAGTTTCCAAGCTGCTCAGTTTGTTGTTCATAGAGCCTCTTCCGCTTCAAACACTGTATAGCCGCTGTGTGATAATAATGGGGATTCAGATTCAAACCAAATCGTAGTATACACAACTCTAAAAGGCGCCCAACTTAAAAGGAGAAACAAAAGATATGCGAACACCGCCACGCTGGCAGTGGAAAAACTAATGCTAGCAGAAGCAGAGATGAAAGAAGGACACGTATCCCTGTTTACATGTATATGAAAAGAGACATACTTGAGTCATTGTTCCTCCGTCTTTACTTGTTAAGGTACATTGCAGTAACTAAATATCGTGGTTTACATTTGAAGAACAGAAGCAATTATACCCAGAAAATGCAAACATATACAATAAAGCCTATATCGAAAATCAAGTTGCTCTACGATAGAGCAAATGGATGCAAAACCCGCATAGACATAAAAAAATGAACTTGCAAACAAATTTACCACACACCATGAAAATGAACATCTGAATTCTGAAGTATTATAGCAAGCAATTGGAAACCATACCCCTCTTGTTTTTAGCTTTGGTGTACTCCTTGGCCTTTTCAACTTCTGCAGCAGCCTTCTTCAGGAGTACTTTCTCCTTTTTTTCAAGCATTTCAAGCGTCTATACAATAGAGAAGCAAAAGGCTCAGATTACGCAAAATGGGAACTGACATAAAAGCAACAGTGATGAACATCACACTAGCATGCAACTAAGCAGGAGGATTCCAGTTGAAAAATGTAGAGCATGACTAAAATCACAAAGTTTAATAAACAAGTTTGTCACCAAAAGGTAGAATTGCAGAAAATAGTTTTGAAAGCAATGACGCCTATCTCTCTACTAACCCCAATCCACCAATAGATACATAAAAAAATCGGGAACTGTAATTGATACCTTCATCATATACTCTATAAATTGACAGTACTTGGAGAATAAATTCAACAAGTAATTCCCCCATAACATTTATGCTGCAACAAGTGATTTAATTCACTACATCATGCTATTTGCATTGGACATTACAGGATCAGTTATTACCTTAACCCGAGATTGAATTTGCCAGAATAATTAAGAGAATTTTCAACATAATCATTCAATATAAATTTATGAATTGCTTAAACAGTTCCAGCTCAAGCCAATACTATCAAAGCTCTCTGTCGGTATAACTGCACACTAAACAAGAAACCCCAGAATTCAACAATTGAACACCTCGATAAGAACTAATTGAGGGACACTAATCACATATACAAATCAAATCAGCACAAAACCAATCACGTTTCTTAAGGGAAACACCAAAAAATCAAATGATTGTACCTCGTTTAACTTGTCTAGAGTGGTAAGAGCATTGGTGTCCTGCTTTGGTTTGCCGAAAACCCGAGAAAACATGGTGTCGATTTGATTCCAAATCAAAATCTATTGGTCTTCTGAAGCAATCAATAGCAACCTCATATGTGAGCCCTAATTTTCATCTCTCAAACAGAGTTGAAAATAACATCTCATGAAACAATTACACGTACCTGTGAATTTGATTTGAGGGTTTACGATGTCACCGATCGATTTACGAGTGACGGGATGAAGAATCTTAGAGAGGGAGAGAGTAGAATTCGCGGCAATTACACTTATATACCCTAAACTTTAGTGGTATTTTCTTTGTGATGAATTATCTGACAATTCTTTGCATTTTTTTAAAACATTTTATTGAATTATTGTTTCTACTTGTCTTTTTTTTTGCAAAACTAAAATTATGAATCAAATTTAAAAAAATATAAAATAGATAAAAATAATTTAAAAACAAAATCTGTTTTGGCTTTAATGATTTTTTTAACTTTAATGATTTTTTAACTTTTAATAATATATACTTTTTTAAATTCTTATATCAACACAAACTAACAATTTCTTAAAATTTGATGCAAAAATAAAAAATTCATTAAAAAATGAGTGCGTAAGTTAGGCCAAATTAAACAGTAAAAAATGCCCAAAAAAAGGAAAACATAAGAGAAATAAATTAATTGTATGTATTCACGTTTTTTTTTAACAATTCAAACCAACACAATACATCTATGTTAATTGTTGCTTATTATAATCTTCTTAATTCTCATTGATTATTGTTTTTCATTGAACGTAATTTTAAATAAATAATAATAATAATAACAAACTCATCAAGTAATTATGAAATGTTCTTCGGTCTTCAGACACGATTATATAATGTCCGAAGCTTTTTCAATAAGACACATTCATATAAAATTCATGCAAGCATGATATTATCCCAAGACTTAGGAATTTATTCTCTTTTAAAATTTTAAGTTCGAAATTTCTCAAATGTTATCAATCTTTATCGGAATAATTCATACAACACTTTATCTATCATGATTTTAATTAAACATCTATTCGTGAACGGTGGAATGGTCCCTAAATATTAATCAAAATATATGTAAATTAATCAAGACTTTCAATTATCAAAAATATATATGTAATTACCCAATCCATAAGGACCTTTCACTTTTTTTCTCTCATGTTAATTTCATTCTCTGTCATGTCCCTCTCCTTTTTTCTTTTCCTTCTAAGAAAACGCAAGAATTTTATCTGGCAGGGATGGCTGCAAACCATGATCATACCAACTTTAATCCATGTATTGCTGACAAAACGACTTAATTTTATTTAATTTATCTTTAAAACTATGTCATTTTGACTGATTTGACAAATTGTTACTAAATTATATAAAGAACAACGTAATTTTGAGAACAAAATTACGTTCTTCTTCACATCGGCTTTTGACAGTAATCTCAAGTTAAGTAGTATAGTCCCTCATGCTTTTGATCGGTAAAGTCTTTTCTTGATTTGATTTTTAAAAAAGTCCATGGCATCATTCAAGAGGGCTGAGCCTTTGATTTTTTTTATGTTATCTAATAGCCAAAACAATGATTTTTTTTCATTTTTCATTTCTTGTTTATTACCCTAAAGGCTATGATATTTGTATTACATGCGCACGACAAGATTGCACTACGGCCGCAAATCCATTTAAATATCGGTATTTTTGCCGTCCATAATACACTAAATAGCATGGTGGCAAGTGGCAAAATAGACACCAGTCACACCACCAAGCGTTGTCATGATCGAGATCTGCTGAGATTTTCCCATCCATACAACTTTGTTAAGCTGTCGTGGACTTTATGCGAAAAAACTGTTGACAAATTGTCCTAGTGCGTGTCTCTGTGTTCAAAAATGACGACAGAAATTCACTAGGGTGAAAGTAAAAATCGAAAAATCGGATTTGACCGATAAATTAGAGTGAATCGAATATTTGAGAATTGAAAAAATTCAATTCGATTTTGACTTAAAAGTTTGAAAAAAATAATTTTTCAGTCCGATAAAAACAAAATCAATCTAAACCGGACCGAATCGGACCAAGTAGTGATATTAATATAAATATATTATATTTTTAAGTTCATGTATTATAACTTATAGCACATTACTCCATTAATCATTCAATCCATTATAATTTAAGACAATTATCGTGTACTGTAAATAAAAAATTACCATTTACAGAAAATGAATAAAAATGAAAAACTACTAGTCCAAAAATAAAAAATAAGAACAAATTCAAACTGTTCAATATTTTAAAGTACTATTCAATGTATTTTCGTTATGAAAATCTTTACCCCAAACTACTAATTTTTTGCTTTTTTTTTTATGATTGGCCCAAAATGTTTACCACAAAATCAAAAATTCCAAACAAGACTAAAATTGGACCAAAACCAGCTCAAATCAATTGAAATCAAATCGGTACAATTAATCCAATTTTGGTTTACAAAATTTCCAAATCGAACAACCTGTTCGGTCCCATGAATTCCACCGAACCTGACAAGTTACACCCCTGAAAATTCGTGGTAAGAACAAAGTACAACTCCTCCATTGGCAGTTCAGATTGCACCTTCTTCCTTGGCTTATATTAGGGAATGATATTTCAAGAAACTTGTTTGTTTTTCAACATTGCTATATAGTTTCAGCAATTCCGATTCACAACTCATCCATGTCCAAAACATCCATCGCTATGCTAGGTTAGAATTCCCAATTTTAGATGGTTGCAGATATACAAAAGTTGTCCAATTCATGGTATCCGAGTAACAATCACCTCGCAGGAAGAACATCATGTAGAGGTGCCATTTGACTGATATCTGCACATTGTAGTCAAAGAGCAGAAAAGAACACACAAAAAGGCATCACAACCCAATGCTTAATTTGCAATTGTCGTTGAAATCCTTTTGGGCAATGGTCACTGCTCAAATAATACATGCAAATGAAACTCGGGTTTCGACACACATTTCATGCTCAAGAACTTAAATAGCTGCTATAGAAATCGGTTCAACTATGAAAACATCCAATAGATCTTCGGCATTTCCTACCAAAGTAACCAACCAATATCAAACATCCAACCCATGGATACTCCAATGTGTGCGACATAGAAGCAAAATACTAAAATTTGCCGTAAATTTTAGTTTCAACATGCATCAACAGAATGGAGATCTCATTAATAACAAACTGGGGATTTAAGAACAATATCACATACTGGTAAATTGCCAGTTCAAACAAAAAGAAGCCCAATCAGTCTTCATCTACCAACTACTCAATTCTCCAGCCTACTTCTCCGATGAGTTAGGTCCCCTCTTCTTCCCAAATCCCACGACTGCAAACAAGAATTGCACAAACAGTCGTCAGCTAAGTGTTTTTGCTAACCCATAAAATGACATGGGATATTCTAAATAGCAAATCAAAAAAAGGAGTATCAAGTTCTCAGACCATTGACATATCTCAGATCACTTGATTCCACTCAGTAATGGCATCACTTTATTTTGCTTTTATCAAATGCAAACACAAACCCATGTCAATAAATAAATAAATGCCAGAATCTTATTGTTTAATCCCTTGTATTTGTGTGTTTTCAGCACCCAAAAACAGTAATGTATAATTGGAGTCCTGTAGCACTGGCAGAACCTAACTAAGGCTGTCAGCAGTGTTACGGGGGAAAGTTATTCGCGAGAAAATTGGATTAAAGTGAAGTAAAGGAAAATAAAAAGTATGTTTTTGTGGGTGTTCTCTTGATCAAAGGAATCGCTAAAGTGTCGAATTTTCCGATGAGGATAAATTCCATATCTTGTGTGGCTATATTTTGGAGAAAAATGAATTATTTTCCTGGATCCCACTACTTTCTTGGTAGTTTAACACCCTAAAATTCATGGGAAATTTGATTTTCTCATCCTTTATTGGCCTAAACGAAGCATATTCGGAGTTTTATGTAATACATATGGGTCCAACAATTCATAGGATCAAATACACCAATACTTAAGAGATAGATACATGAATAGAGACGGAAAGAGTAGGGAAATTACCGGCGGTGACGAAGCGGCGGTTGTACTGCATGCGCTTGTGAGCGCGGCCGCGTGGCTTTTTCTTCTTATCCTGCTTGGCCACCTTTGGGGTTTGGCCTCTCACCTTACCAGCACGGGCCAACGATCCGTGAACCTTTCCTGCAAAACAATCATCAACACACAAATATTAACCAACCCAAATCTAATACCCTCATCACAATTAACGATATGCATCTTTCGAGCAATAGATTCGAAACCCTAGACATGTAGGAGTGTTTTGAGCTCACCCATGGCGGAGTCTTGGTTCTCTGAGCTCCAATTACTGTGTTCTCCGGCGGGTGGCTTCGTGCAGCAGAGCAAATAGAGATAACTAGGGTTAGGGTTTTTAGTCGTGTCGGGGGTTTCTTTTATTTTCCTTTTCGTCCTGTTACGATTTGGGTTAGAGTCGGTTGGGTGGAATAGGGGCCCAAGCTTCAGAATTCGACCCGCAAATGTATGGGTTGAGCCCAAAAAGGTTGGTCAAGGGTGAATGTGTTAAAAGACCCCAGAAATTCGAATTCAAAATTAAACACTTATAAATTCAAATGAATCGTGGTCTTTAATTTTGAATTTAATGAAGTTTTTAGGTTGTTTTTTTAGTAAGCTAGACTTTTGTAATTCAAAATTATGTTAATTTTAACACGATTTTAAACGAACTTATTTATTGCAACTAGATCCACCCCATTTTCATAATGTCCATACAAGTCCGTGTGGTAATTATGATATTTTACTTTTTCTTTTTTTACTTGAAAAATTCCTCTCTCTCTATGACTCTATCTGAGTTTTTAATCATAACAAAGCTTTCACGGAAATTAATTAGCAAAATAAAGCACTTCTCAAACAATTTATAAAAATAGAGCAAGACTTAATTTTTATTTGCGTTCTATAATGACATGGCATTGTCGTTCCAGCTTGAAACTTGGATGTCTTTATACGCAAATATGAATTGCACATTACATATAATAAGCATTTGAGATTTGCGTTTTACGTTGACTTGGCTTTGACGTTTTTCTGCAAGTTAAAGAGAATTTTCACTTTCACTTTGTGCGCAAATCCCATTTGCGTATTGAGGTCAGTAAAACGTTTGTTACACTTTCGTTTTACAGTACTTCATCGTCTCCCTCTCTCTCTTCTTTTCTCGAAGTTTCGAATCAGACGATCTGACGACCACCGTTTTTAAATCTTTTAAGTTTAAGTTTGCTAAGTTTGTATATATACAATGAGAATGACTCAAGAGACTAAACCTTTTTTAACTAATTGTATACCAACTATAACAGCTCTTGAATTGACTCAAATCTAAGGGCTTAGATTAAAATCTCCAAAAATTATATTTTCAATGTCCATCCAAATGCCAAACCTCTACTATCCCTTTCTCTCTCGCTGATTGGATTCTTAGATCGCCGAGCACTCACCCTATGCAATCGTTGCCGACAACTCGTTTTAAGCTACTGTCGCCGACCACTCGCTTTGAGAATTCATAAAAAATGTTCCTTTTATACGAGGAAGATATATTTTGACATTCTTTTATATTTGACAAATGAAAGATGAAAGTTTAACTTGAAAAATCTAAAAATCTCTCATCTATTTTCCAATATAAGAGACTATGGAGGCAAATGGGAACCCACTCTCTAAATAATTTGCAGATTATGTGATCAAGATGCTCCTCTTGGAAGAAGACAATAAAATTGCAGGAGTAATGGCAAGGTGCATCAATGACTTGGATGGTTTGATAATTAGTTAATTTGACTCCATTAAAATTATGACATTGTCCTAAGCAATTTATTTAAGGAATAAAAATTTTCTAAGATTTCACTTAAGGTATACAAATTATTCCAAATATTTCATCTATTGTATAAAATTGTACCAAATATTTTATCCTAATAAAAAAAAAGTTTTTTATTATGCAAATTGTACAAAAATTGTATCACGTATGAATAAAAATTAATTGACAAATAATATATGTACGTGTCTATAATTAAAAAAATATTTTAATTTTCTTCTAAACGAATACATTTTTTTATATTTTTTCTTAAATAAGAAAATTCATTGTGTATTATTTTAAGTTAATGGGTGATTTACACTGACCTCCCTTTAGGTTTGTGAAAAAATACAATACCTCCTCAGGTTTCTAAAATTATAATAATGACTAGCCAGCAAAAGTGTGTCGTTAGGGCGTCGGCCTAAGTCAATGTTTAATATTTATAAAAACAGGGCTTCCTTCAAATATCTGAAAGAGGTATAGTGGGGAGTTCGAAGTATCGATCAACGAGGAAAGGTAGTAAGAATAAAAAACTTCGCAAATTTGATTTTCTGATATTTCGGATGTTAACCTCAAAATTTGTTTGGTGATGATTAATAACTATATTAACTAAGTGAGAGAATAAAATCAAGATTAAAAATAGGTTTAGTCTTCGGAATCCATTCACCGTAAACTTTCACTAATCAATATCTCCTTTTATAACTCGATCTAGATTATGGTTAAGGTTTCTATATCGAAAAATATTCAATAAAAATTATTCTTTTTGGATCAAAAAATGTGTCTCTAGATTTATCCAAGTTCAATAGCAAGTATTTCAAAATAGGGAAGACATAGATTTAAGTATTAAATATACCAAAAAAGGCAATAACTAAGCAAACGCTTAACACTTTCTTTTTATTTCTAAAAAGAAGAACTTGTATAGATTCATTAACAAACATGAAAAGTGTTTAAGAGATATTAACCATTGTTAGTTTTAGATGAACTTCACCCTAAACTTAACGTAAGAAATTTAGCTACTCATGCTTTAACAAAGATAAAAGGGAAGAATAAATACAAATTAAGCATGGCTAAATCTGAGATAGAGTAAATCAAATTTACCAATGAAACTAAAAAATCTGTAGAAAATAACACACAAAATCAATAGACAAGATTTCGAAGAATTGCCCAAAAAATAAGAATAAGAAACAAAAGCACAAAATGAAACTAAACCTTGTATTAATTTACTTCTCAAGAGATAATGTCTTACACTTGAAGGAGAAAACTCAGGAGAAAACAAAGAATAAGATGAGTTTTAGAGAGAGAAACTCTCAAAACTTAAAAACTAACTAAAACTAAACTAAGTATGAGATCTATATTTTTCCCGATATACATACAGGCATGAGGTCAAAGAGGGGCAAAAATAATGCTCAAAAAACTCCCATACGTCCTCTTACAACATAAAAGTTATGGAAAAAAATATCCCAAAGAGTATTAAAGTGCAAAATGTCTGAATCTGTTTTTAATGCGCGCTAGACATTCTCCATCGATAGAGAGGTCTATTTCTTAAGTAAAAAATGATTTTCTATCCTTAGAAGTGGGTTATCTATCGATAGGAAATTGTATTGTCCAATTTTGAACTTTTTTGTTTCTATTAATAGGCATCAATAGGCAATTCTTCTATTGATAGAGAGGGTCTCTATCGATAGGACTCCATTATCTATTGATAGATAATGAGTTTGTCTTCAATTTTTTTGGCTTATTTGTTATTTCGTTTCAACTTTTCTTTATCATTTTCGGGGCTTTCATTTGCATCTTTATCAATGTTATAAACAGTCTTGAGGCCTTTTAGTCGTAATGAAGTCTTTGGACATACTTTTAGCGGTCGAAAACTTGAAATGGAACAAAAACAACTATGTTGCAATATTAACTAGAACAATGAATTTGTCTACGCATGGATATTAAATTGGGTACATTGGGCCACGTTAATGTACAATATAGTGCGCTCGTCAAATAACCTCTTTTGTTTTTTATATTATTATGTAGTTACTTCTCCTATCGTTAAAATCTGTATAATATAATTAATTAGCCCATTAAAATTTCAAGTTTGAGATTTGTTTTGATAAAATAAACTGTAACATGATTTTTATCACCTCATAAATAACCTATGTTAAATTTTTGAGATTATTTTGAAGTCAAAATTCTGACAGAATTTTAAATTTTGTTTAAATTTCGGCTTAAAAAAATCTAAAAAATTTAAAATAGACAATTTCAAACGTGATGTGAATTATGTTAAAATTTATTTTATCAAAAAAGTCTCAAACTTGAAGTTTTAATATTTTAACTTACGATATTTGATTAATTTTAACAATAGAAAAGTAACTGTCTAATGGTTTAAAAAATAAAAAAAATTATATTAATTTTAGAAACTTCAAAGGGTACTGTATTTGGTAAAAATCTCAAGAGAAATTAATGTAATTTACCCTAAGTTAATATATTGGTAAGCCTTATATTTATTTTTTAATAGAAGAAATTTTGTTGTGTAATTTTAATGAAAATTTTGACCCCACTGTTTATGATTTTTGGATCCGTCCCTGTATATGAACACTATAATGTATAAATATATACACACTATACTATTATAGATATGTATAGCAATATGTATATATATATATATATATAATGTATACACACCTTATATATGAACTTAACCTTATACGATCTAAATATGCAAACAAAATAAAAAATATGTACGTGATAAATGTGAGGAATGTGACTGGAGGTGCGTAGGAGATGGATTCCCTAAAAAAATAGTGGTCATCGAATCGTCTGATTTGAAGCTTCGAGAGAAAAAAAGAGAGAGATGACGGAGTACTGTAAAATAAAAGTGTAACAAATATTTTACTAACTTCAATACGTAAGTGAGATTTGCGCACAAAGTAAAAGTGAAAGGTCACTTTAACTCGCAGTAAAAGTCAAATCCAAATCAACGTAAAACGCAAATCTTATTACGTGTAATATGCGATTCATATTTGCATATATCAACATGCAAATTTTATGCTAGAATGATAATGTCATGTCATCATAAAACACAAAGAAAAATTGCGTCTTCCTCTATTTTTATAAATCATTTGAGAAGTGTGCTATTTCCCTAATTAGTTTCCGTGAAAATTTTATTATTATAAAAAATTCGACTCCATCTCCCATGTCCCCTTCCACACCCCTCGGAAAATGCTAGTGACACAGCAATTGTGCACCGTATTTCTACCGCAAGGTGAGGTGGAAAGTGGTGGGGGCTTCATTTCCTTTGAGTACTCCCTTCTCCTCCCATGCTCTCTCTCTCTCAATTACTCTCACCACTTTGCCATCCCCCTCCCCGTCCCCCTCCCCTCAACACACACTTGTTTTTATTTTCAATTTTATATATTTATTAAATTATTTTTTGTATTTATTAGGTTTGTATTTTTTTATTTATTATTAGTTGGACATGACAAAAAAATTTAAAAAATATATTTTTTTAAAAGTTAAAGAGAAAAATCACCAAGGACAAATGTTTAGACGTAAATTTTCAGCTTACTTAATTCGCTAAGAACATAATTTTTAACTTTTCTAGAAAATCTCGCTGCATTTTTTGATTTATTTGTTCTTTTACTATTTTGTTTTTAAACATAATTTTTAACTTTTCTAAAACATCCCAGTGCAACAGGGTGTTTTAGAAAAGTTAAAAATTATGTCCATTATAGGATGTCGCGCAACAAGATATTTTAGAAAAATTAAAAATTATGTCTAAAAACAAAATTGTAAAAGAAAAAAATAAATCAAAAAATACGACGAGATGTTTTAGAAAAGTTATGTTCTTATTAAACTAAGTAAGCTGAAAATTTATATCAAAACATTTATCCTAGGTGAATTTATTTTAACTTTTAGGAAAAATATATTTTAAAATTTTTTTTGTCATGTCCAACTAATAAATTACTCCCTACATCCTGGTTTATTTGTCAAATTTCGACATACTTGTCATTTAAAGAATTATCTACATTGAGTAATTAATAATATTTTAAATAATTATGAAAATATTGTCTAATATAACTCATCGAGATCTATCAAACAAGATCTACATTCAGTATAAAGAGAGTTATAAATTACAAGATATAAATTATTTTTTGAGAGGTCCTAAATAGTGAAAGTGGATAAACAAACCAGGACGAAAGGAATATAAAAAAAATACAAACCTAATAAATAGAAAACAATTAAATAAATAAATAAAGTGAAAAATAAAAACAAGTGTGTGAGGGGAGGGGGAAGACAAAGTGGTGGGAGAAAGTGCCAGCACGGTAGGAGAAGGGGGTGGAGCGATATGGGTCAAAAACAAATATGATTTTTTCTCAACACAAAAAAACGTAATTTTGAGTGATGTGCAAAAGTAATGTGTAAAAGTGATGTGTGTATCATTTTTGTTTGTCAGCTCACCTTGCGGTAGAAATGCGGTGCACAATTGCTGTGTCACTGGCATTTTCCCACCCACCCCAGTTCAATTGGAGAATCCACGCAGTCAAACCAACGACCGATTCTCACCAACAGAATCCGACGACAATCGCCAAACAACACACAGGTGAGGCTTTCGAGTGTCAAATGGCAGAAATATCAGTCGACGTTGCGCCGCCGGTTGGTCAAATCTCCGCTGTAACACTTACCGAATCCATCGAAGAGGCTCAATTCTCCCAACGCGTCCCAATCCGTACTATCATCGGCCGCCGCGACGGCGGCGTGGGACTGGCCGGACAGACGGTTCGTGTCGGCGGGTGGGTCAAGACTGGGCGCGAACAAGGCAAAGGATCGTTCGCGTTTCTCGAGCTTAACGACGGCTCGTGCCCGGCCAACCTCCAGGTAATTGTCGACGCCGCTGTTTCGCCTCTCGGGCAGCTGGTGGCCACTGGGACGTGTGTCCACGTCGAGGGCGAGCTTAAGGTTCCGCCCGAGGGGACGAAGCAGCAGATCGAGCTTAGGGTTCAGAAGGTTCTCCATGTGGGGTCTGTGGATCCAGCTAAGTACCCACTGCCTAAGACGAGATTAACGCTGGAATTCCTTAGAGACCTTGTTCATCTTCGCACAAGAACCAACACGGTATAAAATACACACATTCGCTCTCCTATATTTAACAAATTGTTTGATATAGTCTTACTATGCATATCGGATGTTCATTTGATTGATTTGGGGAAGGAATGAAGTGCTTTTTTCAGGCGGAATCAGGATTCAATATTTGGGGCTGAAATTTTTTATTTTTTGAAAACTAAGGCGACCAAATGTAATTTAGGGGTCGAAATATTTTTTTTAAAAATTTTTATAATTTATAACTAGGTCCTAATTTTTTTATAAAATTTTTGGGCCGCCACTGCTCTTTTCTGGATCTCCCGATGGAATTGCCATTCACCGAATTTGGCGATTGAGTGATTCCACACACATCAGGGTGGGCATTCCATGGGGAAGATAATTCCATTCCAGCATCTTTCCAGTGAATCACACTACCTTAGTTTGGCTAATATTGGCTCCTTATACCCAAGCGTAGTATGGAGTAGTTCAGAGTTTTCTGCAAAGAAGCTGTGGTATTTGGTAAATGGACTAGTTAGACACAGGATCAAATATAGCCCTTACTGAAATGTTGTGGCAACTACTTGCGTTGAAATAATTTTCAGCAATGGAATACTGCTTCTTCACAATTGGCTTTCACGAGGTTATTAACAGCAGTCACTGTTGTATGTGGGTCCAGATTTCTGCAATTGCTCGCATACGGAATGCGCTGGCTTATGCCACCCATACGTTTTTCCAGAAACATGGCTTTCTTTACGTGCACACGCCAATAATTACCACCAGCGATTGTGAGGGTGCAGGCGAGATGTTTCAAGTCACAACCTTACTTAGTGATGCAGAAAAATTGGAGGAGGAGTTGATTAAGAATCCTCCTCCATCCGAAGCTGATGTGGAAGCTGGTGTGCTTATCACCAAGGAGAAAAGAGAGGCTGTTGCCCGTCTAAAATCGGCCAAAGCAAGTAAGGATGAAATTGGTGCTGCTGTTGCTGAATTAACCAAGGCGAAAGAAAACCTCTCAAAGCTGGAGGAGAGAATTAAGCTGAAACCTGGAATTCCCCAGAAAGATGGGAAGATTGATTATTCCCAAGATTTCTTTGCCCGCCAGGCATTTTTGACTGTTTCTGGGCAGCTTCAAGTAGAAACTTTTGCTTGTTGCCTCAGTAGTGTCTATACATTTGGGCCAACTTTTCGAGCTGAACACTCACATACATCGAGGCACCTGGCAGAATTCTGGATGGTGGAGCCTGAAATAGCATTTGCCGATCTCCAGGTACATTAGACATGGAATGTTATGTTCATTATAAAGTACCAAAGTGTTTCAGCAGGAGTACTCTTAAAGTTATCAGTATTAGCTAGCTAAGCTAAGTTGAATATGTGCTGGTAGTTGGAACTAACTTGATCCTTAATTGGATTGATTTACCTCATGGTTTATTATTTTTGCATACTAAAACAAGTGGATTTTGTGTGTAAATCTAAACTTTTCAAGTTACTGGTAAATTTATGAAATTATTTGCCAGCTATGTAAGAACTGATAATACATTGTTCAGACTCCCCCATTTGTGGAGAAAAAGTTTGTATTACCTTTCCACATGCTATTGAGAGAAATAAGTTGTTGAAACAATAACATGGCTCCCACGTTACTCTCAGTATCGAAGAACAAAGAAGCATTAAACAATCCCTTTTATTGTGTTTATATTAGGCTCCTATCACTTTTCTGAATTCATGTGAATGTTAATCCTATAAGTTTGGTTGTTTTGTAGGATGATATGAAGTGTGCAGAGGCATACGTGAAATTCTTGTGTCAATGGCTACTCGACAACTGCCTTGATGATATGGAATTAATGGTCAAGAATTTCGATAAAAGTGCAATTGATCGTTTACAAATGGTTGCTTCAAGTGACTTTGTTCGTCTTTCGTACACAGAAGCAGTTGCAATTCTTGAGGAAGCATCAAAAGAGAGGCAGTTTGAGAATAAGGTGGAATGGGGAATAGATTTAGCATCTGAACATGAAAGGTAACATGGGTTTTGCATTTCCAATGTGTTCGTATGATATCCATGTCTCAACTGATACCAAGGTTTGTAAAATCATTTAGGTACTTGACGGAAGTGAAATTTAACTCGCCTGTTATCGTGTATAATTACCCAAAAGGGATCAAAGCTTTCTATATGAAGGTCAATCCAGATGGCAAAACTGTAGCTGCTATGGATGTGCTTGTACCAAAGGTATGATGTTTGTCTCTGTTCACATCTGCGATGCTTGCCACTTGGGTCAAATGTGCACTAGTTTTAAAATTCTCAAAGGATGTAATTGCAGTCATGATTGGCTAGTGTATTCTGCCTAACATGAATGAAATCTATTGAAATTCCTTTTCCAGGTGGGAGAGCTAATCGGAGGAAGCCAAAGGGAGGAGTGTTATGAGGTCATCAAGGAAAGGTGGGGAAAGCTTTTACTCTGGATTTCTGACTTTTGTTTAGCATTAATCACTTGTGAATTGTTGTGCAAATTTGTATTGCAGGATACTGGAGATGGGGCTTCCTCTAGAGCCATATGAGTGGTACCTTGACCTTCGGCGCTATGGTACTGTTAAACACAGCGGATTTGGTTTGGGGTTCGAACGGATGATTCTGTTTGCCACTGGGCTTGACAACATCAGAGATGTGATTCCCTTCCCTAGATACCCAGGAAGAGCAGATCTGTGATTTATTCCTCTAATACCTAGAGGGTATCAAACTCCATTGGTCTTGATTTGAGTAGAGGATCGACTGTCTGTTGAACTACTTGTTTGCAGGGTCATTCTCTCAACTTTGACAGTAGAACACCCCCCCTCCCCACCTCTCTCAGAAAGCGGCTCTGCTGAAGTGAATGGCAGAGGGAACCTAGTACTCGAAGCACTGGAATGATCCATTAGCTCTATAAATACAGTACATATGATTGTAAATACAGTACATACGATTGTAAATCCAGGACATATGATTGTAAATACAGAACATACGATTGTGAATACAGTACATACGATTGTAAATCCAGGACATATGATTGTAAATGCAGAACATATGATTGTGAATTTGCCGTTCAAACTACAGAATAGCTAGTCTGTGATGCAATTTTTTCTTTTGGTATAATGCAAGTAATTGTCCAATTTTCTTTTGTCTTTTTCAGCTAAATTTATGCAAAATTTTCTGTGTGAGCTAAAAAAATGGAAGATGTTTTGCCAACTTGTTTTCGAGGTCCCAAAAAATACGAGGAAACGAGTTTTTTTCAATCTACGGAATAGCTAGTCTGTGATGCAATCTTTTCTTGTGGTATAATGCAGACAATTGTCCATTTTTATTTTATCTTTTTCAGCTAAATTTATGCAAAATTTCTGACTCGTTTTCAAGGTCTCAAAAAATACGAGGAAATGAGTTTTTTTTTTTTATGAGAATGTTTTTATGTGAGAAAACAGTATTCAGCCAAATCAAACAGACCTATTACATGATCAATATATGTTTTTTAAATTTATTTTGAAAATATAAAAGAATAAAATGTTGAAAAATATTGTGAAGACTGCTGCTTCTTTCTACACAAATATCTTCCTAAGTTACAGATATGTATTATGATAGTTCTTTGAACCTCAAAATTGGCTTAGTATTAGTTGTAAAAAACTTGATTTTTTTTTCTTTGGAACTCAGGCTTAAGGTCAGCAAGTTTGAAAATTTTTAAGTGTTATTTATTTTTGCGGATTAATTTTTACTTGGTTTTTTTCTGACTTAATCAAAATTTTCGCCAATAAAAAATGAGATTTAATTCTTTAAAAATTAATCAAAGAGCCTTGAAGCTAATTCGGACAATGAGATATCTCTTCTAATATTAAAAATGACTATCCCTTGTTCTCTTGTGGTGTCCTCCAAAAAAGAGTATATATTTTTGTAATTTTTTACAATTAATCTAATGATCACCTTTAAAGTCGGTTGACAAAGATAAAGAAATAAAAAAGGTTTTCGTCATTTTTTTCCCACTTACATTCTTGATTGTGAAGGGATTTGAGGCCGATTTTTAATTCGTTTCTTTCCCCAGCGAGGTTTTCACTTCCCGTGGAAAGAAGACCTTCACGATTCGCATCTTTTCGTCCAGTAAAAAAAGTGAAGGAGAACGGACAACGAGTTGGAAGATGCTGCTGAACCTCTCAATTGATCCATCTACGCTATTCCCTAATTGAATTGAAGAAAGTCGAAAACCTTAAAGAACTTCCGTCGACACCATTTTATTTAAGAAAAAGAAAATTGATTAAATAAATCATACATGACCAAAAAAAATTTCACTTGGGCAAAAATGACAATTCTTCCCTTACCCTTTCACTCCATGCCCACCTTTTGATTATTTTTGTATTTCGTAAAAAAAATTAAAATAAAACTTTTGTTCATATCTAACAATATATGAAAATTTGATGCAAAATTAATACATACAGAAAAATATAAATTAAAGACAAATAAAGGAAATATAATTAAAAGCTGAGCCCAAATTGAGCGTATATAGAGCAGAAGAGAGGTGGGGCAGAGAGAGATGAAAGCGATGAAGAAGCTGGCGAGGAAATGGAAGAAATCCGGCACTGGAGATGGGGACGACGGCAGATTTTCTTTACCTACTCGCGACGATTTCCATCCCATTGACACCCAAGGTCTCTCTCTCTCTCTCTCTCTCATGTGTTTCATATTAATATTTGTATACACAGTTGAAGTTGTATTGAATCTGTAGGCTAAGATTGAATAAGGCTTTTAATTGCTGGTCAAATCGGCTTAAAATTGCTTGTTTGACACCACAGAGCAAGAGGAGCTGGTTAGATCATATGAAAAGAATCAAGCTCAACAGTCTGTTTTATGGAGGGTATGTTTACCCAAATTATTTGCTCTGATTTATTCGATTTGATGCTTGATATATTTACGCGAATCTGCTAATTTTGTGGGGGTGAATTCATGTAGGGAGTGTTTGCAGCCATTCTGTTCTGTTACTCTGGGTTTCTCATCTACTCAATCTATCAACAGACTTTCTCTCCCTGGGAACTGGTATTGTCTATTTCTCACCCTTCAACTCTATATAACCTCCCTATGTGTTTATTGCTCTCTAGTGGAAGGCACTTTGTTGTGTGGTTTAAATTCTGAAAAGCAAGTTAGAGGGATACATGTACTGAGTGCCTGACTGAGTGACGGGGTTAAACATAGGAGTAGATAACAAAATCAAGGGGACTGCATTTGTGGAGTTTGAAGGCAATGACTAGAGAACGGGATTAGCATGTGTTGGATAACTGGTCTCACAATATATCGGACGGACAATTCCTTGGGGTTATGGCATTAGTCATCTCAAATTAGTTCCGTAGGATTACTCATTACACGGTCTGTTATTGCTTGTTCGACCATTCAAACATGACCATTCCCAAATAGGCTAGAGGACTAACATTACCTAATGCATCCATGTACTGTGTTACCTCTTTCGTGTAGCAAGAGGATTTATGTAATAGAGCATCTAGGAAAGCCTAACGGCTATTTGTGGCCATATTTGTTTTGGGTCAATCCTACTTTAATGGTTTCCCTGGACTCTGGAGAGACCACAGTAGGAGCGAGCACTAACTTGATTGCGATTGTTAGAATCGTCTATTCTAGTGCTAATGGAACTGAAATATGTTTGTTGTCCTTTGGCGAACAGCGTTATCATGCTTACTTCATGCACGAGGTTGACTCATGGATCATTATATCTGCAGGTTTATTTCTCCACTTTCCCTACTTGTTTTTGGTTTCTTCTCCGTCTAATCTTTACTGATCAACTGTGATTGTAAGGCACTACGTTCTGAAAATATTTGTTGTGCTGTGTGTTTTAAATATCGCGAAAAAGATTAAAATAGTTTGAAGAAGTTATTGAAAGTTCAACCAGCTCTTTAAAAGGCATTTAGCTTCATCAGCATGTTCAAAAGGTCAAGTTCACTCGTTTTTTGCTACATCTTTAGTTTGGGCAGACTTCCCTAATGTGGGACATTTCTGATTTTTAATTGAACTGATTTGTTTTTTCTTCTGATCTGGTTGAATTGACTTATTTGTTCTTTCATATTTTGCACAACTGGCTAATGTCCTGCAAGTCATTCGCTTCCTTTTTCTTCCCTTTATTTTGATAGACATGAATACACGTATAATATATGTCAGCAAATTTACATCTATGAAGTTTGAGTTTTTGGGACTTCTTTTTCCTTCTCTGCCTAATGTGGTGCCTCTTTTTTCGCCTTTCCTTCGATTGTGAGCACAATCTGTCATCATAGGGTGCTATTAAAATGATTATTTCGTGGTTGCTGTCTTAGTTGTATGGTTGGGAGTGACTGTAATACCATCACTTGTCAACCTTTGACAGAAGTTAACTGAGAGAACACTGTACCCCAAACTGGTGAGTTGTGAAATCATAATGTCTGATTTGGCAACAGAATTGTGAACAAATGATACTTTGGCCATGTTTCGAATGTACTGTTGTTAAAGTTGCTGAGTCAAAAGAGATCCACCCCAAAGATGTTATATCTTACATGGTTTTTGTAGTTGCATCTTGCCATACCACTGTCTCACTAAATGCAGTCATTTGACAGATTGGGCAGCTGTTGTGGTGTGTTCAGTAGCTATCGCAGGGCTACGTGCTGATTCAAAATACCGCAAAAGATGGCTTTGGTATTCCTGCTTTGGTGGCATTTTTGTGGCGGTATTCTGGCTGTATCACATGTCGAGGTAAATCCCTTATGCCAGTAGATGCAGTGTTGTCCTCTTAGCTAACGTTGCTGATCTCTCAGCCGGATTATGAGTACTTCCAAAGCAAAAATAACTAGGAGAAATTTGAATCACATTTGCCCCTGTAGATTGGTAAGATTCAGGTGGGATGTTGTCTGGCTACCCTTGGGGCCTCTATGGTACGTCCCCTTATGCTTTGCACCTCCTGTTTTTTTTTTGTTGGTTAATGCACAGGACTAGTTACAGAGAGTCATATTAATCCTTTAAAATTGTTGCAGTGGAGCTGGAATTTGCCTCTATGTGGACCATCTCCTTGATGAGTCATCTAAAGAAGTAAGAAAACTGCGAGGCTACATGTATGCTTATAAAGCCAGCTAAACTCCCTCCAATCTACGAAAAAAGAAAAAGGAACAAGATGGATAGATGCGGTGCGATCATCACTCTGGTTGGGAAATCTAAATCTAGTGGTTCGCCAATACAAACTTGGGATCCGTTCGTACAGGTGAAGGGTTCTTCAATTCTCTGCTTTTGAAAACAGGCTAGTCAAAGCACACGTATTTTGATTCATTCCGGCATGAAAGTAGCTTCTTTTTTGTTGGGTAATCACTAGAGTAGCTATGATACATGGGAAAGGGCAAAAGCTTCTCTTGGAACAGGAAACATGTTATTTTGTTTGGAGGTGGTTCTCTTTCCCACTCTTTTACAGATCATTTTTTGTTGTAAACATTAAATCATCGACTTTTTCTTCTTTGTTTTACAACCGGACAACTGTCGTTGCTCAGATATTTCAACCTCTTACTCTCCCCACACTTGTGAACGTACTTTATACTTAACGCATTAGCTACCATACTGTACTGGTATATTACCTGCACAGCTTTAGACAAGGAGGCCACCCACTGATTATATGCCCAGTGTCCCCACTACCTTAATCCTTGCATTTGCATTTGCCTTCGGGCAAATTGACAGCTCTGGCAACTAAAACAGCTAGTCAGCAAGTTGTGATATCTCTAAATCTTATCCAAAGGAGAGAACACAACACACTTATTGCATCTGAAGGTGCTGCTTGCAACAAGGAGCCTTCATAGATAAGTAATCGTCTATACAGGATTCAACAACATAAAACCAGAGGGACAAAATGAAAACAATCCCCTTTCATTTCTCTTAGCAAAACTAGATGTAGACCTCTGCTTTGCTAACCTGAAAACTAAGAACATGCATCACTCAAACTAAAAACTAGCCAGAGGGCCACCAAATTTTCTTTAAAAACGCAAGTGCAAGAGCAGAGATATATAGTGAGAATTGTAGCTAACTAGTTAAAACGGGAAGCACTAACACAACTGTATTACTACGACAAAATCGCCGAAGTCTATACATGCTCCAAGCAAATAATGCATCAAACATCAGAAGAACAAAAGTCTTTTAACTCACAACACTAGCCAAAACTCTCATTGTATCATCAGTACTAACAACGGTAAATCAATCGTCTTCTTCGATGATCTTGGTGCCAAGCCCCCCCAGCCCCTCTGCGGGAATTTCAGCAACGGTAACGAGAGAGTACAGTTCCTCCTTTGCATCTTCATCATCATTTCTCTTGCGAGCAATGCGAACCCTAACCCGCCTTGGGACACTTCGGATACCCCTGCTCCAGACATATTTGTTCAGCTTCACGTCCACTCTCACGTCCTTTGTACCCATGGCAGTCTGTGCAAATTTCCTGATCTCCTTTATTGCTTTAGGAGCCTTCTTCTTGAATGTGCTGCCATTTAGAATGACAATACATCAAAACACAGGTCATATCCTATCTCATCATATCACTGAAAAAGTTAAAATACAATGATATATACTATAAAGATAGATCTTCAGTATGCTTCCCTGATGTATTTCACTTGAACTACTCGCTCCATACATATGGAATCAAAACAACCAAATATCAACTAACCACCTAAATCCAATCACATGTCTAAACATCTTCCTGAACAGCAATCTAACAAGTGCTATTGGAAACTTCAAAATGCCCAAATAACAATGGGAAACAGAAAGCCGATAACTGCTAGATGCCCGTGCAAGACACAAGGAAATTAGTTGTCTATTCAAACCTGTAATAGTGAAAAAATGAGGCATTCATTAGGCACCCAAAAGTTTGTAGCTCATGTTTTATCCATTCAAATTTAAGTAATTCTCTAACACACAGCTTTGAGATTTTAGTTTTTTTGACAACAATTCTTAGTTATGGCTGAGATGCCGCAGGAAATCAGGCATGCAATTTATTTTCTGCTACATAATCTAAATTATAATCAGCCAAAATGGTTTGAGCAATATAGCATTCGATGATTCACACGACGAAGGCGAACACCAATAAATTAAAAAGCAATCACGAGGATTATTAGCCAAGGATTAAGGTAACCCACCTCTACAACTCAGAAAGCAAGAAAAACCAACAAGCAGTTACATATAAAAGGATGATTCACACGACAAAGACGAAAAACCAATCACAAGGATGATTCACACGACAAAGGCGAAAGCAATCACAACGAGATCAGGTAAATAGTAAGCCAATTCATCAGCGTTACAGATAAACCCAACGAGCAACTCAGAAGGCAAGAAAAACGAACTCAAATTCCTCTGTGTGTGTGTGTGCGCGCGCGCGCAATATGAAAGGTGTGATGGAAGAGAGATTGGTATGTACCAGCCGTGCAAACGCTTGTGGAGGTTGATGGTGTACTCCCTAGTAACCACCTCTTCCTTCCTTCCTTTCGTCTTGTCCACCATTTTAGCTCTGTCTTCAAGCACTCCTCAGCAATGCTGCACAAACGAGATAAGAAACAAATTAAGCTGATTCACTACCTGAATTACTTCAACGTGCATAACTTGACAGCTTTACTTCGTAGAATTGAGTTAGATCTGCTATGGAATCGAAGAACGGTTTTGAAAATCCACAAAGATTAAAACTTCATACAGAGAGAGGAGACCTTTAGGGTTTGGACGACGGAGCAGAAAGGAGCCGTAAATGGATACAAGCGTTTTAAGTAAAATGGAGAAGATTGAAAACCCTAATCGAATACCGTAGCAGTATTTGGGCCTGATCTGGTAACGTTTTAGCCCAATGAAAAAATCGAGCAACACAGAAACCGTTCAATGAACGTAAGACCTTTAAAATAATGCGAGCAACATAAACAATTGACGATTAAAAATACATTTATATCCGAATATGTGTAGGAAAAATTTGTATGTAGTCTTGCTCTACCTCAATTATGTAGTATCTTAAAAGTAACAAGCGACAACATGTGTTATGCATGTTGTTGTACACAAAGACTTTTATCACATAAAATTATATCTATTCGTTTTTAATGAAATACTAAGCATTATATTCACCTCATACTAATTTATTAAAATCACCCCGAAAGTCTTATTTAGAAGAAAAATTAAAGATTGTGAAATACTGACACACATAAAGTATTCCAAATAAGAAAAATAATTTTAGATTGTGTCAAATATTGAAAAGCGAAATTCGGTAAAAATTTTATTTGCTCAAAATAATAATACAATCAACGACGCACATAAAATCTCATCCACACACTCCCAATACAAAAAACTATATTTTGAATCATAGATTTTTCGTTGTTTTGTTGCATTTCGCTCAAAGGATTGAAAGGCAATACTATATCAAACTGTTTGTAAAAACCAACTTGTTTCTTTTTTCAACGTAGCAATGTGGTGAAAAAACAAAAATAATAAATTTTTTTTTTTACTTAAAGTATAATCGTACTTGAATTATTTTGTCGACGTGGTGAATCACACTTGATGTGCTTAGTCTAAATTGTACATATTAGAATCCTTTGCAATAATCATTGAAGGGTCTTCGACTTGCTAATTTAGATTGCATTTATTTTTAAATTATTGAATTATTAGATGGGTAATAACCCACCTCACTTGGCATGAATTATTTGATTCTCCATCAACTCCATCACCCATTAAACCCCACTCCATTACCCATTAAACCCCATTCATATTTGTTGAGTCTTACAATGTTCACACGGTAAAATTATGAAAATATCCATATATATGACGTTTCTTAGATTTTGAATTCAAGAGTCAAAATTGCCATTTTGATTCTAACATTTACATTAATGTGACTAAAATCCACATAAATAATTTAGTCCAAACAAATTAAACCTTTTTTTCTCCAATAATCTAATCAGATAAATAGACATATCATATGGCATCAATAGAGCACAGAATCAATTTGAAACTTCCACTAAACTTCGTAATTAAAAAAAATCTTCATTGTGACTTATAAGCTTTAACAATACATTAGAGGAGAGCACCATCCAAATGCTCTGCACTATTCTACCACCATGAAGTACACCCTGTTTGAAGTTCTCTTATAGCTTATGATCAATTAAAAACATCATTGTTTTCACAATGAATAAAAATGATCAATGCGTGCTAAAAAAAACGCAGAGAAAAAAATTGATTCAACACTCAAATTTCTTACCCTCGTGTCTGCAAATGAATCGAAGTGTTGTTACTCCAAACTGAACCATTTGATATCATTCTTAAGCACTTGGACTCTTATAGAATGCACGGATATGTGCGCTTCCAGCATTTGTTAACGCGGTAGTTTAAACGGCATACGCTGAAAAGAACGCAACCTCACGTTTTGAGGACACGTCGTGAATATCTCCACAAACCAAGAACCAAAATGGTCAATCCAGCGATGCCAGCTAAAATCTGCCGCAATCACGTAAACATAGATGTGAGAGATTTGTAGAATTTCAAGAAGCAATTTGGCGAAGTTGGAGTATATGCACGGTGTGAATAATAGTGAATAAGGTCTGGAATTCTACTTGCAAATACTCAAAATAACTGAGAATGATGTGCATGATGAAGTACATGCATGTCAAAACAAAGGCGTGGATACAGGGTTAAGAATCACACTCCGAGCACAATTTAAGAGTCATATAATCAGTAAAAGAGGAATAGAAAAAAAATGATTGGAAATTAAGGGGTGCTCTAAAAAATTCATTAAAAGTTTCCTAGCAACAATGCAGAAAAGTGAAAATGAGATTTGACAAGTACAACAATGCCAGAAGAAGCACAAACCGTTGCATCTCTACCACAATGTTTTGGAACAGAGCTGATGAATGACTTTAAGCGCCCAAAACAAGATGCCCGAGGCATCAGAATCACTGCGGTGTATTGTTTTTTGCAAGGGAAGGGCAGTATCCTTTGTAATGCCACCTGGGCTGTTAATGGCATCATAGAATTTCTAACTTTGGAACGACCCTCATCCTGAACCTGCACCATAAGATCATCAAACAAGGAGAAAAGTTTACTACTAGATCTACATTAGTGAACAAAAAAGGGCTGCATAAAGACGGAGAGACTTAGATGCCTCTGTTTTCATATTTCTGATAATAGGTATAGCAGCTAGTGGAACATGACAAAGAAAACTGAACAAATTACACGTTCACACAAAACCTTTTCTTCTTCACATCTCCACCAAAAATATAAAGCAACTTCAGCCATATTGTGGCTCTCAACCATCAACTAAACTTATTTCCAAATAAGTTGGGATGGAACAAGCTCTTCCATTCATTTGGACAGAGAGGTCCTCTACGGTATGCACGTAGAATACATGGTAAGAGTGTTGCACAAAAAAGAAAAGAATCTGGATAGGTCTAAAATGTTAGGAATGCATCACTCACATAAGAACTAAATCACGACAGATGGAAAGTGTATTGGGTATCTAACTTTGAATGCCACACTCGGCATGCTATGTTCATTCGCTGATGCACTAACAAACTACTGTTAATACTTTACCACGGTAACAGGCCTTGGGGCAGACAGATATCCAAGATGCTGAGGGGTGGGTAACCTTGTTATAAGCAAAAAAGTGCAAAAAGTGAATGGTGAAGTTGAAAACTATACAGAGATTTGGGAATATGACACATGCTTATGGAAACGAACTCTTTGCGCAGTGGTTAGCGTGACCGATGGATGAGCTTGACAACAATAGAATAATCAACATAATATTGAATTATATAGTTTTCAGCTAGGGTTCTCTCTTTGTGGGGAGGCCGCCGCCTCCCCCCTCCCTCCTTTCTCTCTCTCTGTTTTTCTTTGCTTCCTTTTCCTTTATTTTCGTTTACAATGGGTTTTGGGTTCATCACCGGCAAGACGTGGCACCGGCGACGGGTAGGTCTTGAGGCGGCCGACGAGGATGAGATATGCTAGGGTTTCGATCTTGAAGGATCTTGCAGTTGAGGAGGAGGTAATCGGTTAGAGTTTTGCGAGTCATCGAGTTGTGGATCCCGTCATCTGGGAGGCAACGATGGCGGGTAGTATTTGCGTATGGTGAGACAACAAGGGAGTGAGGGCTTGCGACAGTGGAGGAGGGAGGAGGTTTTCTGTTTTGGTCTCTGATTCAGCGACGGTGGAGGGGTCTTCCATTGGTTATCCGGTGCTTTTGGTTGATGTTCCCAATCTTTTATCTTCCTTTTGTCTTGTTATTTTTTCTGTTTTTTTTTTTTTTTTTCCGTTTTAGTTTTAGTTCAGTTATAGTTTGTTATCACCACCTCCGATCTGATGTTTTCGAGATCTGTTGAATCTGGGTTATTTTGTATCTGTTAGGCTATGACGGATGTGGGTTATGGTGGTGGTGGATGTGGATGTGGTGACCATAAGGTTATGTATGGACAGATTCCAGAGGGATGGATGAAGGAACGTTTGGGCAGATTCTAGACTTAGGATGGAGACAGCGGCGGCTATGGCATTATTAGTGGACGCAAAGAGGGGGTGTTTGCGAAAAGGTTATGGCGGTGACGGAGGGGAGGTAGGGATTTTTAGTTGTTAGGTGCGGGATATGTAGGAGGTGACGATGGGGTTCTGTGACCATGGGATTTTGGGGTGTGGAAATGGTGGGTGTTGGGAGCTATAGGAGGTTTTGAGATCAGGAGTTTCCGAGTCGGTTAGGTATGACTCAGTTGACTCAGTTGGGGCACTTCTAAGTCCGGTTGGGTTGACTTGGATGTTGGTTTTTCAGATCTGGTAATTTTTGGTACGGTGAAAGTTCGCAGCTTGCTAGCTCCACTTTGTGTGCTATTTTAGTTTTGTTTATAAAAATGGGAAGTTGAGGGTAGGTTGAGTTTCTCGCGAGTAGCAGCACTAGGAGGGTCTATGATTACCTTTTGAAGCTCTCTCAATGTGGTGCTTCTCCTATTGTAATGATTTCATATTTTTATCTTAATGATAAATGAAATTTTCTTTGCAGATAAAAAAAAAAAATGATAATGAATTAAATTAATGCAGGTGCCTAATTGGAAGCGGACTGCAAAAAAGGCAGTAGAAGTGCAAGACCATGGTGAGTGGTAACTAACCTCAAAAGAAGTGCCAACATCACCAGTATAGATTCTTGACTGGTAGCTGCGTAAAATCCTATCCAACCAATAGTAATTCTCCTGCAAACGCATATCAAGCAGCAGCATTAAATGGTTAGAGAATGAGATTAGATGTTTTTATACTACCCGCATTATGGAAAACGTAACGATGCATCAGCAAGAGAGTAACTAAAATGTCCGGGAGTTACACTTTTTAGTCCCAATTAAAACAAGCACAGAAAAATGCACTTGAGTTTTCTCTTTGAAAGCCCCACTCAACAAACCCTCGTTGTTCTTTTTGATATATTCTAATTCTATTGAAACTCATGAAAACTCTGTTGCCACTCTCTCTTTGACTCTCTTCCCCCTTTCTATCAACTTTCTCCACCCTCAACCCTTTTTGGGGGGCCTAAATTATGTTGTTCATGGCTCCTGTCACAGCCTTTATATGCATATGCACTATCATTGCAGTGTGCAGCCTAAGAATTACAAAATAAAACCATTAAGCTGATAGTTCCTTTTCTAATCTATTGAAGACACCTGAATCAAGAGGTGGAGAAAGAGCTCAAGTGTAAAAAGATAAAAGGGAAGATGTAAAGAGAAAGAAAAAAGAGAGATGAAGAGAGCAAAAAGCAAGACACGTATAAAGAAGCATCAGCAGCGTACAACAGCTTTTTACTAGAGTGGAGAGGGAGAACTTACATTTCAGCTATAGCCCTTTTTTATGCAAGGTACCGTTTAGGTTATTCCATCACTTTTTGTGCTAGTGCACTGTCAACTTACCTGTAAGGTTGGTCGGTTACTATCACCTATTAGACCTTTCTTCTGGTAGTCTGTTTCTTAATAAGAAGTTCAAAGTTAGGACCTCTTGGGCTTGGTATCACTTTAGGTATTTCAACAAAAAACAAATAAACGTACGCTGTCAATTTTCCTGTAAAACTGGAAGGTAACAGCAGGAATCAGAATTTACTCTTTTTTGTTTATTGTAACAAGGTGTATGGGTATGGACCTCTTAGAGCACCCATTTGATGTAACTAATATCCAATAATTGCCACGGCCAATAGTGTTAGTCCTTTGTTTGGCCTTAAGAAAAATTGGATGCGATATAAACTGGAAAACAAATTTGCTAACTAAAGAATTTGTGAAAACCTGCAATCCATTTTCATGGGCTCTTTGCTCGATCTCAAGTATTGTTGAAACATCATCTTCTGAAGGTCCTTCCTCTTGGAGCCGTAATATTTCATCCAAAGCCAGATCAACCTGTGCAATAAATGTAGCACAACTAAGATACTTGTGCATTCAATTAATTGACCAACAGCACAGCTACAGTGAACATACCAGTGTGGTGGCAATGTCTGGATCACAAGAGAAATTTACACTAATATCCCCGCGAACATTACTAGTTCTTGAAGGTTTATTACCACCAAGGAATACAGAAACACCGGCAGAGTATATCTGGGACGTAAATATATGTTACAAAGAATCAGGCCAAATTAAAAGACAACCAAAAAAATGACGACAAAATACACGCATGCACACCTGGCCATACTTGAAACGGAGAACCTGAATTATTTTTGTCTCTAGAAGTTTGCTCAAGAACCCAACAAAGTGAATGTCTTCCATCTGTCACGCATTGAAAGATAGATGAGAAAAAACCATCAAGGAAAAAAAAGCCATAAAATACTTACTGATGTACCCTCGTGAGTATCAACACAGGGTTCAAAACTCTAAATAGTAAATACCATGTTTTCATTTTTTAGCTCAACAGGAAAGCATAGCTGGACCGAACACTGTGCTTCCACCATAGGGCTCCGAACAACTTCTCTACAAGCAAGGGCATTAGACAGACATTTAGTTCTACCATAAAAATTAAGCAGGGGGTGCATAGGTATTCATGCACAAAATTTGATATTTATCTATGCATAAACAAAAAGGGGCAAAGAACATCAGGTAGTCAACACAGATAAAAAAGCTGAATGGTTGTTCCCACAAGTCCATAATATACAAAAGTTAAAAGTTTAAGCCAGAGAATTCTGGAAAATCAATGGGTCCAACCATCCAACAAATTAACCCAGCACTCCCTATCCGGTTTTTCAAACAGCGAACAACTTTAGACAAGGTTTAGAAATAACAAAAATGAAACAAAAGTCAGATATAGTACCTAATTATGGTTGAAGGAAAAGTGAAAGGCAAGCCTTTGAGGTCATCACGGTTGAAATGAAAAATTGGCTCATGAGGCCTAGGAATTCCACCCTACATGGTGACCACAAGCATACTTAGTGATTTATACTGGCTAACACTCAGCGCAGCCAGCCTGACAAGGGCAACATTAAATACTGGCCAGCTTGATGAGGACATGTGACTTACCAAATACTGCAAGATTAAAGGACATGCAATAGCAGGATCAATATTCCCAACAACGACAACCGTAAAAGTTGAGGGATCCTTAAAACAATTGTTAAAGTATTCACAAGCCTTAAATGGATCTACTTTTTTGATGTCGCTAATCCTGATTGGCTGCATAAGAAGAAATTACCATTAGAATAAGAATAAACCAAAAGAAAAGGATGGAAATTTAGGCAAGTGGATCAAGCATACCCTAAAAAAATAGGAGTTTCCATAATTGAGTTCCCTCACACGGTTTGCAAATGCGGTATAAGGATCTCTCTCTTGAGCACGCACTGCTTCTTCTGCCATTTGCATCACTATCTTGATGTCTTCTTCCCCTGGCTCGACATCTGTTGTAAATAGTTGATAAACCAGCTGCCAGAAAGCAAATTTCAGAAGGTCAATACAAATCATGTGTGGCCCAGCACTTTGATTTGACAGCTAGAAAAAAAATGCAAGGAAACATATTTTAATGCAACCAACAGGAATCTTAAACATGCACAGCTCTCGCTTACATGTGCATTTCATACTATACTTACAGAAGACTTGCATACCGCAATTCTACTACCACAATTAAAATGTGTGTCAGCGTAGCTTATCTATTTCTTAACCATCCAGTGTGCTACTATTGAGAATATAAACCCGATGGAACAAAATCCACCTCATGAAGCAGAGGTACAGATTTCAAATCTCATCTTTGGGCCATCCCAGGAATTTTTCCTCGTATTGAGCTGGTCAGTGTGGGATGCAGATTGTGTTCCAAGAAATCTGCTGGTGCAAATTCATGTGTCTAGTAATTGTAGATGGGGCAACAGAATACAAAGAATGTTAAAGAGTGTTGGGAAAAGAAAACAAAATATTGGACACTATAATCATCTAGAAATTTAACCTGCAAGGCAGTTTCCAGGTCTGAAGGTGAGCAGTCACCAGAAAAGGTTCTCATATATGCTCCAAGTTTTGTCCCAACTTCAGCTCTCTTACCAGCAAGCATATCCATTAAAACTGAAGGTCTATAACCAAAAATACCAATTTCTCCAGCAATGGTTGAACCGGTTGAGCAAGAGAAGTACTCACTTTCAGGCAGTTCAGACAAGCCCCCATATGAGAACCCTGTGAAGAGAACCTATTTAAACAAACTGTTAATAATATTTACTTTTATGAAATGACTGATGGCAGAGAATATTCACCAATTACATTGGCATGTGAACAGAGAAACTGTTTGACAACAACAAGGTTAAATATCTACCAACTTGCTACCACATAGGGCCAACACAAAATTATACCTGGTCATCAAGGAAGTCTGTCCTCTTATAGCAAACTCGCATGCCATTTGATAGAATTAACTCAGTAGCTCCAATATTTGAACATTCAATCTGCTGCACTATATGGCTGAAAGAAAACATATGACTGAGGTTACTATCCCAATAGGCCAAGGAATACTATTAACACACCATTGCCTGTAGTGATGGCCCAACTTTGGAGGTAACAATAAAATAGTAGGAATAGCAATAGGCCCAAAATAAAAGGAAATTGCTGCAGAGTTCCAAATGTTCAAGTCATGGGAATCTTAAGAACACCTATTCTAATAGATACAAAATATAAAGAGGGTAGAATTTTACCCCGAATTTGGCTTGATGCTAATTATCTCTTCTGGGATGTTTTCATCATCCCAAGGAGGAATGCTTCTTTCTTCCTCAAGACAATTGATCTTTGACACAACAGTTTTAAGATCATCCACTGTTGCAGTAGCCTGAGGTTCAATAGTTTTTACAACACAGCTACACGATGTTCGGAAATTCTCAGCATATTTGGACACCTCAGATGCTGATATGTCTATTGCAGGCAGAAATATAACAACAGCATCAACATATTTCCCTTCCTTATTTCCTAAAGAGTCTGTAAGCCAAGAACAAATAAAAATCCTACAATAAGAGACACTCACAGGGTATGATAGTTTTTTGAAGTTGTGCTTCGTATTCTACCCCAATGATGGGTTCATTGCGGAGAAAATGCTGAGAGGGACGGGGGGGACAGAAAAAAATGAGTACAACCCCATCTTACTTCACAAAACTCTAATTCAAATACCAAAGAAGAAAATTATGTTGTAGATACTTGTAAATATTCATCTCGCAGGCTGGTTGATTGCATTTGATCACGCTCCAAATAGGCAGATTCAATCTCTGACATTAACAAAGCTCGAACAACAGAAATTTCGCGTTCAGAAAATCCATGCAGCCGAACCCTTGCAACCTGAAATGCAGGGTATTAATAAAACAAAGGAAAAACCAAGCAGGTCCCTGCCACAAAGTTTAATTACAAACCTCAATGAGCATCGATTCTAATGCGCCAATAGTCCCTCTCTCTTTGCAAGATGAAGTCATTATGTAGGCTTTCACTGGACGAACTAGAACATCAGCAGCAGCAGAGCATGAAAAATATGATGGATCTTTTCTACGCGATATTTTAAAAAACCTCTGATTCAAAGCATGAAAAAACATCGACTCCGCAAGTAAATTCCTGTAGTCCTTCACAGTTTTTAGCTCATCCACAGGCAACTTACAGCTGATCATCGCTGCAGACTGTCATTCAAATTTGAGATTACAGTGTTATAAATAAAATTTCACGTCTTAGTTCAATGCTCTAGCATGTTGATGTACAGTACTAATGTGCATGATTAGCTAAAAATTCAGAGGACACTAACCCCAGCAGCTTCGGATTCGATGAAACATGAAAAACGGGGTTCTTCGTGAGATGGAACTGGAAAGTATGGTATGAGTGGAGGGTCAGGTGCTGAAATTTTATCTCCAAAATGAGTCTTTATTAACTCAACTACATTCTGCCACGGGGAGAGAGAGAGAGAGAGAGAGAGAGAGTTAAGAAAATCTGACTGCAAACAAGCTTTTGATGTGCAAAGGAACATATACGAGTTCCAAAGTCCAACCTGCGTATCGGAAAAATCTCCAACAGCAATCACAGCCATATTGTTTAGATGGTACCACTTGTTATAAAATTGCTTCACAGTATCAGCTGAAACTGTCCGGATTACCTTTTCTAACCCAATTGGCAGACGCTCAGCATACTGCAATAGAAATTGGGGTAAAAGGAGCAGATATCATTACTACAGAAGATTCAAGTTATTGAAAATGAATGTCCAAACAAGCTCACAATCATGCTGCAAGTATGCAGTATGATGACCATGTAAAGAACAACACCAGTGCTTAAGAATTAATACTCAACAACAGATAAATTTGTAGTTCAACAAAATTACCTTTGAACCTTCCATCATGAGAACCCAATGTGCATCCTGCATCCTTCCATTTGCATTCCGGCTCCCTCTATACTCTTCCATGACAGCTCCTCTTTCTTTCTCTAAATCAGCCATTGAGACTCGCACCTAAATGAAACAGGTGGTAAAAGAAAAAAGAAGAAAAACATAGAGAGGTTGTCCGTATCATAAAACGAGCAACTGGTTTGTTACCTCTGAACTAAATTCTGCCAAGACTGAAATAGCCTGAGACAACAGTTCTGGCTTGTCAACAGGCACAAACAACTCATAAACTGTTTCATCAGAAGATGTGACAGCATTCTGACAAGCGCCAAATTCTGCCCCTATACTTTCAAGAAATTTAATTATATCGTGATTTGTGTATTTCTTTGTGGCACTGAAGGCAAGATGCTCGACTATATGAGCAACTCCGCGTTCATCCTCCTCTTCCAAAACTGAGCTGCCACATTCAATGCCTCAGATTGTTTAGAATCTCATGTCCAGAAATATCTATAACGGAATGACTCTATGCATTTATTCCACGAGGAAGAGAGGGGACTGGAAGAAGCTAGTTCATTTTTTGATTAGCCAATCAGAAATTATTCATAAACTCGCAAGAAAAATTGAAATTTTTGAAGTGACAAGCTGAGCCTGCTTAAGAAACAGCTTTATTTAAAGGAGTAATGAAGGGGTTGGCAGTTTCAAGGAAAGTGGGAAAGGGTGGAAAATAGGACTTACTGTGCTATACCCATATGAAGTAAATTGTGTGTCTTAGATGCGTTCTGTTTTGTGAGGGAGTAAGAAGTGAAACCCTGGTTGTGTGATGGGCCTGATGGCTACGTAACTAGCATTTCAAAACAGGGTACCTAGTTAGAATTCTGTGCATGTGGGCACAGGTACTTATTGGATATGTTCTGCTTCGTTAATGGCATGAATATACCGATCAAAGTCCACCCTATTCTTATTCCTAGTTCCACCTTTTTGATACAGTTTCCATCTCCTGAATACCAACTTTCTGCTGCGTCTGGTGCTTCATTTAGGCTGGAATGCAAGGATTTCACTGTCCTTCTAATGCCTTATTTGAGGCCAGCCCAAAAGCATACGAGTTGGAATAGCAGAAAAGCAGAAAATGTGTGTTAAGATGTGAATTATATGACAAAATGAGGTAAAAGCTGGACTCCATTTTTGCTTGTTTGGTGTGTGTTAACCCAATTTTGTGTTTCCCGCTTGTGTTATAAAATACGTGTTATATGACACCTTCAGCCCCTCTCTCTCCACTCTTCAGTAAGACACCGCTACAGTTAGCAATGCAGCTAACTTCTAATAACTTAGTAGCTCTGCTGAAGTGTCTGACGGAGCAAATCTGTTCAATGCCCTTAAGGCCGTACGGGTATGGGAGCCAACTTTAGAGAAATATGTGAAGTTCCCGGATGCAAGAAACAAAATGAAGAACTGGGGACCAAAATGAAATAAATGGTTTTTCCAGGAATCGTGTGTAATTTACTTTTTTCGACGCAAGAAAAGTTGCTATCGGATTTGTGCAGCAAATGGTATCAAGTTCACACTACTTCAGAGTTCCACTATAATCGGCTAATCGCTCAAACACAATATCAGTCTAGCAAAAAAACAAGCACAAATTTGAAATCGCTATTGAGAAAACTGAAATACCAGAACAATCAAATAGTAGAAATGTACAGTAGAAACCACTTACCCAGCTTTGACGGCGAGTGCTAGGGCAGCTCTCATTTTAGGCTTGGAATTGGATCGAACATAGTAACAGAGTCCATTGTCAAGCCTCCCGTAGTCGACTCCGAACGGCCTATCAGAGAGAGCATCGTCCATGTTGATGTTTGCTAGTTTCAGCGACCGAAATCCGTGTTTCTTCTTGATCTGCGACGACTCCGCCGGTAGCAAATCCATGTTGAGAGACGGAGAGCAGAAAGAGAGAGAGAGAGAGAGAGGGGGTAGTCTGGTAATGGACATATATATCTCCCTCTATTCGCTGCAACAGGAAAGAGTCTCCCGGTCATAATCTGGCACGTGGGCTGTAGTTTTAATTCGTGGAAATGTCAGGGTAAATTTCGTAATTTAAGGAAAACTAGCCAAAATTGAAACAGTTTAATTAGTTGCACTGAAATTTGAATTTGTACAAGGGGTATGGTTTTGAACAGAATTATCAATGTGGTACCGATAAGTATATCATTTATACGAGGATATTGGTATCAGTACGTATCAATGTATTATTTTAAATTTATTATTAAAATTAATATATATATTTTTTAAATAATAATTCTTAACAAAAGAACGTATTAGTCATGTAAAATAAATTCACGCAAATTAAAAATAAATCACCAAACATAGAAAAAGATAATTTCTTTCTCAATTTATATGTAACTATCCCAAAAAACTAATAATTAAATTTTTAAAAAAATATACGTGGGCCAATATGGTACTTATAGAAACAAATTTGTACACTGGACAAAACAGTACAATAATAGACTAGTATCGTTACTAGACCGATATGATACAAAATAAATAATATTAATTTTTAATGTACCGTAGTCAATCTTTTATCAAGTTGCATAATATTCACGTAATTTTATTGATAAATAGATGAAGATAAAATAATATGCGTTAAAATTAAAAAAATAAATCTTCCGTATCTTACTAGTTAATCGTTTAATACGATTAAGAAATATAACTTTTAAAATAATTTTATACAAGCTATTTTAATTTGCACCAACAATCAAACAAAATAACACGTGTCAAATCCAATACCACCTCGCATAATTTACACATTAATTATTTTTATAACTAGTTCAAATGAGTCGTAATGCTTTTGATACATAATGCACACATTCATGCACAAACGGCATAGAATATTATGTAAAAAATACTATAAAAATTTGAAATCAATAATAAGTAAAATATATATAACAGATCGAAACATAAAAAATATAATAACACTTTCATAAAATAAAGAATTATAAATATAAATAATTTTACACGTCTACCTTACGGATGCTTTTAAAATTATATCAACATAACATATTAAGTAAAATATAAAATACATAACAAAAAATACTTACCAATGATTTTCCTAAAACCAAACAAGTTAGAATAATATAAAGAACGGATTATCCGGACCTAAATATGTTCAAACTAATTGGATATGCGTGAGGCAGTCTTTATTATTTTGTCAACTACAATGTATCCAACAATTGTGGCCATGATTATGTCGGAATATATATACACGAAAATTGTGTGTAGATATTTTTGCTTTACGTATTAGGTGAAACTCGCATGCATCAAAACACTTTTTATATGTATTCATAAATAAAAATTCTAAGAACACATATATTTTAAAAAAAATATTTAAAATTACTTGATGCACAACTGTACGTACATATAGTGATTCCGGACACTAGCATTGCTCGTTTGGTGTCAAATACCATGTACATCTCTCTTTGAAAGGACTAAACTTTCTCTTTAGGATATATGCAGTCGAAGAAGAAAGAAAAAGCCAAAGCATCTTCAAAAGAACATGTTTATCCTGAAACCCTGCTCGCTTCTTCCCCCTCTTCAACTCCCACCAAATTCACAGTTCTCATTTTCTCTCCAATCAAACCAATACCCTCCATTCCTAGCCCATCCAGTTCTTCCTGTTCCCATCCGTACTAAACCCAAGACATACATATGCACTCCCAGGGCAAGCAGAGGACAAAGAGTGAAAACCCAGAATTTGGGAACCGAAATTGAAGAAGATAGTGATGGTGGTGGTTATGACGATGCCTATGAAGAAGAGGAAGTGGATGAGTTTTCACCACGGGGTCGATTCCGGTTAAGAGCAGAAGAGGAGGATTACGATAAAGACCCTGAATTTGCTGAAATCCTTGGGACCTGTCTAGATGACCCTGAAAAAGCGCAGTTCAAAGTAAGCTAACTAGTGGTGATTTTTTTATTTAGATGAATTAAAGTCTAAATTTTTGACAATAGGGCTTATTTGTTTAGCTGTACAAAATATAGAAGTATTAGATTGTGTATCTCTATTTTGCGATTGAACGCAATAGTTAGTAGAGTGATTGGGAGATAACTATAGTCTAATTCCGCTAAACGTGGTATTACACTGGGTATGTGGTATTGATAATGAATAAGTCTATTAACCCGTCATATTGTACATCTATGGCATGCCACGCAACTTATATTTTAAGTATAATTTGTAAAAACGGGTCCCATGGAATTGATTATGTATTCAAATTAGTGAATCTATCAACTCACTAACTATTAGTCGGGAGGGATAGCTTTATTATATGGATTGTATATTGCTGACAAGTAGTCCAACGAATCAAACATGGTTTGTGTAGAAGGCTGATTAATCTGTCAGAGGCAAGCTGACTGGTGGAGTTTGGACGGAATGCCTTCCGGTGTCGAAGTTAGCAACGAAGCAAGATACTTCAGTTGAGCAAGATTTAGACAACCAAGAGAAACAAAGGGCGAAGAGTATAGAAAGTGTGTGTGTGAGAGAGAGACAGAGAGAATCTTATCTCAGAAAATTAGAGTTCATATCCCCTTCCCCTTCTTATGCTGCCGCTATTTATAGGCTAAGGTGGTAGTCCACTGACTTGGGTTATTATATTTTTGGATATCTTTGTTTGTGGCTGTGGCCATGCTCGAGTGGCTGTCTGTTGCAAAGCCTCTCTTGTGGTTGGCAGATGTTATGCAGATTTAACATTTTGCAGCTGCACGTCCTACCAGTTGGTGGATGTCAGAGTACTATCTGCTCTCTACTTTCTTGCCCAAGAAGGCAAGCTCTTCTCAGCTCACTACTCTACCCCCTATCACAAAGTTTGGACAATCTTTATGCTGAATATCTTCCTACTTGTTGTGGAGTTCTTTCTTCTTTGGACACTCTTCGTGCCTAGAGTTTTTGTTCAGACACCATTCCAAGCTTCTTTCCCCTCATCATCCTTTATGTAGAATACTTGAAATGGATCTTCTGTCGTCTGTGTTGCAGGCAACACCTCTTTTTTTTTTTTGAAAGGCAAAGAAAGATTCATATATCATTAAGATCAAAAGTGGAATCAATACAATAGGTAGAGAACCATAAGGAGAGAGCTTCGGAACGTAAACAAGGACCTTCCTAGTGTTGGTACTCGAAAGAAATCTCAACCTACTCTGAACCTCCCATAATCAGAAATAAGATAAAACGATAAAACTGAGAAGAGCTAACAAGATGCCAACTCTAATATCCTACCAAGAACACCTGAAAAACTTAAAAAATCTAGAATCCAAAGTCGGCAGTTGACACGTGTCTTGTGTATTTACCGGTTTTGTCTTCTTCTTTTTTGGATAAACTATTTACCGGTTTTGTCATTTACATCTTAATTGAACTTGGCCCATTGCTCATTCTATTAGTTTTAATTTCAGGTCCACCGTTTTCGAACTTGTTTGGTATTTTTGATTTTCCAAATTGATTGAAATTTCCAGTATTTTCATTCCGTGGATTGAAGAAATTTTCGGTATTCTGTATCTTTCACACTCACCTGCTTTGTATATGCTTAGTAATTAGCACTGCTTGTGTAATATTTTCTACATTTGATTATCCAAGTTAATGGGAATTCCAGGAATTCGGTTATGTAGATGACATAAGTCTTTGCATGCTGTTTTACAGATATGGGTTATTTATAAGCACGCATGTGGCATTTATAATTTGTTTGGCTGTTGCTTAATTGGGTATATTGCATTTCCCAGATGGATGAGAGATTTAAGAAAAAGAGGCACAAAATTCTGCACACGAAAACAGGTTCAGCAATACCCATGAAAGTGCATTTCAACAAGTAAGTTTAAAATACACTTTTACCATATCAAATACTCCCTTCCCGGATGCCAGCAATAAGCAAATGAGTTTCACAGAGAGGAACCTAAATGAGGGCATATACGCTTTACCAATTCGCCCACCGAAGTATATATTGTACCATGTTTAGGCAAACAACTGTATGCATCTCATACCTGTTATGATGACTGCTTATTATAGCTCTTGGGAAATGTTCTATTGACATTCTTAATTCATTCACAAAACAAGAAAATGATTTGAATTGGTTTGAATGACATTACTCAGATTAGAGATTTGTAAAGTCAGTGCATTTTGTCACACTACACGTAGCCTTGTTGATTTCAAAAATCCAGCGGTGGTTTTGTTTTGTGTTTTGTCTTAATTCCTTTGGTTCTTCTTTTAGTGCTATGAAAGGAGCATGAAGAATTTATCTGTAAAATTCTGATTGATACACTCTGTGATTCACGTGCTTCCTGAGTACGTTCATGAAATCCTTAAAATTCAAAGGTGAATGTAAAGAGGCCTGTGTTGATCAATTCATACTTTGGAGATACTAGCACTTCTCTTAAAACCTCTCAATTCTCAAAACACGAGTAAATGCTTGACATTTCCCCCCCATGGTCACCATTGAAGATCCAGGTAAACTTTTGTAGGTACATTAACTACTGTCCACAAGTTCACGTAGCAACCTGAGGGGTGTTTTATATTCCTTTGAGAACTCAACGAAACTCCTTTGAGAACTCAGCAAGCCTTAAGCCCAATACTTACAGTTGGCTACATGAATGTATGTTCTCCACTTCACTATGGCATACCATTGGTTAAGTCTAACAGCCACGTCCTTTGTAGTTTTCTTTGGGGTTTTTTTCTATCTACCCTCGAGATACGTTACGAAATGATGTGAACATTTCTCTTCACAACACTCTTAGATGTGCCTGTACACAATTTGAGTTTTGGTTTCAGATAACTGGGACACAATTACATCTCTTAGTTACGACACGTCCTCGTAATAATCTGATGTTGAGAAGTATCAACCCAGTCGTCACAACTTAAACTGAAATTTTAAGTTTGCAGTTTAAGAGGGAAGTTTGGAACCAAGCTTCTTAAGGCACTGAACTGAAATACAAGAAAAGAGTTTAATGATGCTACTGCAGTAGGGATCGTGTTTCAAATGGATGTATCTTTTATTCACATGCTCGCCGCTGCTGATGCCCAAGTCATGTTCTTGTTTGCGTCTAGTGGATGCCATTCTAGTTTCTTTTTTCCCTCTATTTCATGCATATGTTTGGTTTTCTGTTTTAAAAGTTGACGCGCTCCTTTCTTTCCATTATCTTTGGTTGACATTATCAGATTCGATTTCTCAAACTCATACATATGGTTTGAATTCTACAATGCTCCAATGGAGAAAGATGTTATCTTAGTTCGCGATGTAAGTACCTTCATTTAAGCTGTCTTTATCATGTGGTAGAAAATGAATCACTCTTGAGTTATTTGATCCGGCTTACATGCAGACTATTCGCTCATGGCACATTGTTGGACGTCTTGGTGGATGCAATTCGATGAATATGCAAGTAAACTCTCTCTCTCTCTCTCTCTCTCTCTCTCTCTCTCTCTCTCTCACACACACACACACACTCACACACACACACACAGAGCTATGCTCCGTAGAAACGTGCTAAATAGTGATGCAACTGTAACTGGTAACACAGAATTGGATTGTTCAAAATAGCTGAAGTTCCAAAACTGTAACTTTGTCATGCTTTATATGTTTTCTATGATCAAGTGATATTAAATTGTAAAAGCATTGCAGTTGTCGCAATCTCCTTCGGATAAAAGACCAAGCTATGAAGCTATTCAGGGAGCAAATGTTAACCCAACTACGTTTTACAACATAGGTGATCTTGAGATCCAAGATAACTTAGCACGCGTATGGTATGTTTACATTTTCCTATCTCAGTAATTGGTCCTGAGCATATTTTCTCATGGATGGGAAGAATATTTTCCTCATCTTTTTGTTTCTTTTCTTTCAACAGGGTGGATATTGGATGCAGTGACTCATTAATATTGGATATCTTGGTAAATGCATTGACACAGATAAGCTCTGAGTAAGCTCCGTCCTGTTTCTGAACCTTTTTTCTCTTGATTTCATGAAACCTCACTAGAACTCCATCTGTTTGCAATAACATGAAATCGTGTATCAAAGCAACTTCTGGCATCACTGGATCAAACATTTTCATGAACTGCTGAACCTGCTGCAAAGCAGTATGTGATTCTCGAATGGCAGCCTAAGTAAAGGGAGCAGAGAGAATTTTTCTGACAGGCCTTTATGGGGTTTTGAACCAGGAATGCCATAATCTTTCTTCTTTATGATTCCATTGACGTCTCGATACAGAATACTGTTGTCTAGGCTTTCCTTTCTTTTTGCCTTTGTGCTTTCGCTTCTGCTTATATATACACGGCCTTGTGTTTTTTCCCCCTCCATTTCTATTTCTAATTGGAAGAGCAGTTCTTGTAATCTTAACCTTCTAGGTTAAGGATTTAGGTTTGTTAAAATTATATTTCCGGAAAGAATTTTCCAACAAATCTGAACTATTAATTAAGAGTTGAACGGCCAGAATTGAACCGCTTTATGCAGTCCACGCATGGACTGTTCTCTTGGTCCTTATAAAACACCTTGGGCGCGGTAGATTTGGAATTAAACAATTTGGTTTTTATTTTACAGCTATGTTGGAATTAAGCAAGTGGTGTTTGGTGGATCTGAGTTCGAGAACTGGAGGGAGGACTTGAAGTCGGAGGATGCAGGTTATAGTGTTTGGCGGATTTAAATAAAGGACAGACATGAAGAAAGCATTTGACTGAGCGAGCCTTTGTCATTGAATCTGACTCACGTCTTTCAGCTGGAAAGCGGGCATTTGTAGGGATCTTTCGACTTCTTACAACACGGTCACCGAGCTGAAGGATTCGTTAGCAATGGATGTCAGCACCGTGCTTCTGCTGCTGTTTATTCTATTAAGCATGAAGAAAACCATAGATAGGAGCAGAGCTTACAGAATACTAACACCAAAATGTATACAATTTTGATACTAGTTGTGTAATGATGTGTGGTTTGAACTACAAATTCAAAGTTGAGTCTGGCGGTTTCAAGAAAACACTTGGTGTTTTAGGGCATGTTTGATTATAATTTTGAGAGATTGGTATTGATGTGGAATTGAACTGGAATTTCTTCGGCTCAGAAACAACCCGGATCTTTGTAATGTCATTTTTTTTTTCAATGATGAGTTATCTCTATAAGGTATAGACCACAAGACCTTGCACATCGTTGTCAAATGCAGAGAAATAATAATTGTTCGAGTATTGATCAACTTATTTCAATTTTAAATGTTTGTCCATTTGCCGCTATCTTTAAATTGAGAATTGACATGGCTTCCATTCAAACATGTAATATCCCAATCCAAGCCAATAAAATGAATCTGCATGTCAAAATTGGTCCCAACACCTTCTCTATTGCAAGGAGCGCAAGAGAATATGGCGCTCCCCTAGAATATTAGATGTTTTGTACTTGCTTTATATGGCATGTGTGGGCGTTTGGTCTAGTGGTATGATTCTCGCTTTGGGTGCGAGAGGTCCCGAGTTCGATTCTCGGAACGCCCCACCGGCCTCTCTGTAATTTCCCTTTTGCTCTTCCATCTCCTCTCCGACTCTCTCTCTCTCTACTCATACAGTATTGATTCAAAGGGTACTATTGACTCAAAGAGCACTCCCACTTGCAAAGGGGCTATTATTCTCTTAAATTTCTCCCAGAATCGAACAAGGTATAAGGTTCTACTTGGCTCGGTTACACGATAAATTTTTCCGTTGTCAAAAATTCCTCAAATTCCATTTTTCAATTTTTTTTTTTGGCAGAAGAAATAAAAAATGGGAGAAGCCAGGAAAGAATCGGTTCTGGAGTCGTTACGCTCGGTTGTTTTCAAAGAATCTGAGAGTCTGGAAGGCTCGTCGTGTATTAAGATCGAAGGCTACGATTTCAACCGCGGCGTTAACTATTCGGAGCTACTCAGGTCCATGGTCTCCACTGGGTTCCAAGCCTCCAACCTCGGTGACGCCATTCAAGTAGTCAATCAAATGGTTGGTTTTATATAAAAAAAAAAAAAAGTTGAGTATATTGTTTTATTTGGCTGTTTAGCCTCGATATATGCGTGATATATATGTATAGTAGAAGTGTCTTAAAATAAGTGAAATGTGTATTAAGATGCTAAATAATTTGGTTTTGTCTCTAAAAGATTCTTAATTTAGTGGTTATTTATGTGTGATTTTTGTGTTTTTGATTTTGGATTTTAAGCTAGACTGGAGACTTTCTGATGACTCTCCTGCGGAGGATTGCAGTGAAGAGGAGAGGGCCCCAGTTTACAGGGAGTCTGTTAGGTGTAAGGTGTTTCTGGGTTTCACTTCGAATCTCATTTCATCTGGCCTTCGTGACAATGTTCGGTATCTTGTTCAGCATCACATGGTGAGTGAATGATACGTAAATGCCCTGTTTGATATATTGTTGGTGGTCTGTGATTGGAGAAAGACAATTGTGTTCTATATGTTTCGTACTCAAAATTAGTTATTTACCATGGCTACTTCAATCAATCCACTTATCTAGACAAGCCTTGAAGGAGCTGTTACAGGCAGAGTGATTCAGCAAGCGATTGAAGAACATTCATTCGTTCCCTCTACGGAAGAGCTATTAAGGACCTTCTGTTCTAAGGAGAAAGCGCTATTTTCTATGCCAAGTTCTTGAACTTCTTCAAACCGAAAGGCACATTGTTTTTTGGGGAAAATATAGCTACATGAAATAATGGGATATAGGTAGATTCTATACTGGAAGTACAGCATGAGAACTGGTCCTTTGGGACTAGTTACTGTTTAGACAACACCAAAATGCAATTTTTGTCAGCAACTAGGCTTACTGCCATGCTGTGGTACTTCGGGGAGGAAGAAAAACGGGTTTTGGGTTGGAATCACACAAGGATATTATATATTAGTTTAGACATCTTATGCTTGTTTTTCAATATGGACTAAATGGATTATTTTCAAGTGTTTCACGTCATATACGTTGAACACTTGAGTTTTGGACATTTCTGGCTCTAGCGAGTAGAATAGTAATTCTGTGGAACTGGACTCATGAGAATCAGCTTAACGAGTTGTTTAGCAGCGTGTCTTCCAATCTTTGGACATTGCTTATGATACAACACCTTTTGAATACTTACAGTCTTATATGCCTCAATTACATCTCCAGACACAACTCAGAAATAATTTTAACACGTTACACTGCTGGATTTGTTCTGAGCTATTTTCAGGTTGATGTAGTGGTTACGACAGCTGGAGGTATTGAAGAAGATCTTATAAAGTGCCTTGCCCCGACATATAAAGGTGAATTTTCTCTACCAGGAGCTCAACTGCGCTCAAAGGGATTAAACCGCATTGGGAACTTGTTGGTTCCTAATGACAATTACTGCAAATTTGAGGATTGGATCATTCCAATATTTGATCAGATGTTGGAAGAGCAGAATGTGAAGGTATCTAGTTGGCTTGTTCCCTATGAACTTCTAGCATTGCTGTTCTCAAATGTTTTAACGAGTGGTTGTGACACTTTGATTTTCCTCCATCCGTCAGTATCTTGACTATTATGGCAGCAGGAATGTAATGCTAGTTTATTATTAGAACATTGATTATGTTAGGAAAAAATATAAATGATATTGCTTTATTGTGAAATTTTGATGCATTATACTCTCTCATGATGCTTGAAGGTATCCCGTAAATGCCGTGGGGATTTCGTGTGTTTAAATACCTCACTAACTTGCTCCTAATTACTTTTCAAATTTCTGTGATTAGTGTATAGTTTAGTGTCCTCTTCCTCTCTCCACCTTTTGCTTTAACCACTCACTGCTCTCCAAAGATTTACATCCTAACTTTTTCCAACATGTCTTGCAGAATGTATTGTGGACTCCATCCAAAGTTATTGATCGCTTGGGTAGAGAAATAAACAATGAGAGTTCTTACCTTTATTGGGCATCCAAGGTAGGTTTTCAACAAATTTAACCTCATATTTCCAAATGAAAACTTGAACCTTTGTTTTGTGTTATTGTGTATTGGACTTCACTTCATATACAGTCATCAATTTTTCATTTTGCATCTGGGTTTTGATCCGTTTTTGTATAGCTTCGATGCGTGCTGCTTAGTATTAGGATAAAAAGGTAGGCAGGTAGGGAAATATTGCAGTTTGATAAAAACGGTAGACTGTATTTACTTGCTTTAGTATCAGTTTGCTATGATCAAGCGATGTTTACTTTGTTTGGTCGGCGGAAACAAGCTTTGATTGGGTTGCAGGGCATGGTCCAAATGGATTATGTTGTAACATCATGTACTTGAAGTAGATCTTTGTTCTAACAGGATTGAGGTTCCATGTCAATCCACTTAAACTACTCTCCATGGACTGCATAGATTTTGATTTCTCGATAACTTCCCATAGGAAAAGAAGAGAGCCGATTTCTCCATTTGTTTGGATATATTCCCTGTTGAACTTCTGTCTTACTTGAGCAACATGCATGCGCACAATGTACGTGCACACCGAATGTCCGACATGCTCCATTCTAAACAAGGTGCCAAGGACATGTACTTTCCAGGACTGGCCGTATTTCTGATTCTGCCGTCATGTGCTTCTGATGTGTTGAAGTAAGTTAGAAAAACAGCAATTTGCTATTGTAAATGCACTGCCGTTTGTTGTAGGCATCTGTAGAAGTGTAATTGTTGTAAGGTTTCTACTTTGATGGAATAGGCAACATACAACTGGGAATGCATAGCAATTGGGAATTGCAGGAGAAAATTATTGTTTTTTTTCCAGGACCAGCCTTGTTTATCCGCTCTCATCTTGATTTCGCCAAATAAAGATCCGAACTCTATTTTTTATAAACAGATTTGTTATAGACATCCATCGTACTGATGCCAATATCCATTACAATTTATGCACATTTTTTCGCTTGCCCAGAACAATATTCCAGTCTTCTGCCCCAGCATAACAGATGGTTCACTAGGGGACATGTTATACTTCCATTCTTTTCGCAATCCTGGTCTAGTCATTGACATAGTCCAAGGTAAATTGGCTCCCTCGATGTCATTCTCATTCCCGTATACGATAACTTGGTTAGTAAATTGACAGCTGTTATCTCTGTAAAAAGATATTAGGGCCATGAATGGTGAAGCTGTCCATGCAAGTCCTAGGAAGACAGGGATGATAATTCTGGGAGGAGGGCTTCCCAAGCATCACATTTGCAATGCCAATATGATGCGTAATGGTGCAGATTATGCTGTCTTCATCAACACAGCACAAGAGTTTGATGGCAGTGATTCTGGTGCTCGCCCTGACGAAGCTGTATCATGGGGAAAAATACGAGGGTCTGCTAAAACCGTTAAGGTTCATCTCTCTCTCTCTCTCTCTCTCTCACGCGCACACGCGTGCAATTTCTTCTACAAAGCTCTCGTTATAAGTTCACCGGCTTGGTCCTGTTTTCGAATTGTGTATGTGGAGTTCTGCCATTTTTGCTATTTCTGTTTGCTTGTTTTACAACCGCAGTGGTAGTATAATTGTCTCTGTGTCTTTTTTATTGGTTCCAACCAGGTACATTGCGATGCGACCATTGCTTTTCCACTACTGGTTGCCGAAACATTTGCTGCAAGGAGGAAGAGATCCGCAGAGACAAAGTCCTGAAACAAAATCTGGTAGGCTGCAGCTGCATTGTCATTAAAACAGCCTACACTTACATTGACGAAGTTTTCAAAGAGGTTGATGATGTTATTTAAGTTCCCCAAATCGCTGAGAAGTACTAAACTTAGATAGCAGCAATGAGACACATATTATTGGAGATGATACAACGTAGAGTGGGATTGATAACCATTTGAGTGGAATGTTGAAATTCGAAGGGCTGAGTCGACACTTGGGATTCGTTTGCGAAGGGGTTGTACTAAATTTATGTAGTTAGGAATTTTTTTGTGTTTACCTTTTCAAATTCCAATGCGAAGGATAATCTTAACCATTTGAGAGGTTGATTTAGCTTGTCAACTTGACAGATGCTGTATTTGCCAGCCTGAAAGCTAGTGTTTCTATTTATGGTTCCTATGGAGCTACATTGCAATAAATTTTCTCTTTCTAAACGTCCTACTGTGCTTTCCTCCGTCCCCCTACGTGGTAGGCTGTGGGTAGAGAAAGAAGGGGAACTCGTTTCATGTCGACGTATTAGGTTCACTGTCCTGCCATCTTAGAAATTGACAATATTCGTTACAGAATGTCAACGTAGGGTGGATATTCCAATTGTACTTTTCCCCTCAACAACTTTGATGTCCTGGATGCTGTTGTGCATTGTGTATAACAGTTCTTGTTACACGTTAAAACGACGTCGCACAATAACCTCCTCAATTCCCCTGCCCATGCATCAAACAGAAAGGGAAAACCTACAGGTACGTATAACTGATGGTTGTGACTGTTGGAAAGAAAGACCTGAAGACTCAAAGATTGAGAGTGGTGATTGCAAGAAGTGTTATTGAAGTTGTAGCAGAGGTTGAAAGGAACCGAAAGTAAGAGGTAGGGATGGCAACAGAAACGTATTTGATCATCCCCGTTCCTGATTCCCGAATTCAAAATTCGTTTCCATTCCCGTCCCATTCTCCTAACGGGGAATGAATGTCGCCCTCTATCTCGACTCCAAATGGGAATCAGAGATCTCCGCATGCCCCGCCCTATTTTTTTAATTAAAAAAATCAATAAATCTCAAAAAATAGTAATCACAAATCTACAATTACAAATTAATTCGTCTCATTCGATCTTGTATCCTTTGCATCCTCTTCAATCTTGTTTTCTTCTTGTTTCTTAATTGAACCGGATAAAAATACCTATTCATCTTAATATACAACTATAACACAATGAAAACATACTAAAAATGTCGTCTATAGTGTGATTACTAACTTTAACAACTTCTCACAATTTTACCAATAAAACATGTAAAACAATTTTAAAAAATAACGGCTAATAATTGATGTTTTGTAAATATTATACAGTATTTTAATAGATATTTAGAGATTACTTATATCTAATAAAAAGATTAAAAATAAAATAGAATCTATTTAATAATTATTTTAAATCGGATCAACAAAAAAGACAGGTACTCGGACCCACCCCCAATCCGTTTCCCAATTTTTTTTCAAATCTTGCCTCCAAATCCAAGCCGATCTCCAAAAAAATCCCCAAAACTCCAATCCAAACAGGATAAATTGAATCGGATCGGACGAAATTATCATCCTTGTAAACAGAGAGACTCAGAAGCAGAGAGAAGACCCCTATCAATCTCCAAAACCAGACGAGTCTACCAAAGAACCAAACGAAAACATGTGGTTGTCCGTCTGTCCACTCTGGTCCGGACCAGTTTCCCTGTTCTTTCAGTGTTGTGGAACATTCCTATAAAATCTAAACCACCAGGAGAAAGGATGTTGAGAGAAGCTCACTGTAAATTTGACAACAGCCTTGACCTGTCATGTGAACTAGATCCCTTTATTACACATTAAAAGGGCATAAAATCATAACAGAGGCAGATAACATGAAAACTCTTCAGATTTATTCCAACACTTAATGCCTATGAACTTGCAGCCACAGGTCGAATTACAGGAAATGTTTGACGACCTTGGAACCACCACAAGGCCATGGCCGATAATTCCCATGGATGTGTGGGACAGGAGCAGGACTGCATATACCTGGAGACTATCTAGCCAAAAGCTATGGATGCCTCATCACCCAAAAAACAGAAACAAGGAAAAGGTAAACAGCATTACCGGTATACAGTTATTCTAGTTAAGAAGTATGAGTGTCCACCAAGAGAAACTTGGACCAGAACTTTAAACCATAAAAAATCATAACTACAAAGTTCAATCGTTAACAAATTCGAGTATTATTGATGCGCCCAAACCTTGGCCCTGATTCCTCAACTTCAAAAAATTCTGGAAAAATTAGATCTTTTATGTAGAGCATCTGTGATTTAAATCACCTCAATGTCAACAGAAAGCATATAAATCAAACACTTTTTCCCAGGCGTTGATTGTTCTCATGGATAGTAACCGGTGAATGTAAATCCCCTTCCCACAATCTCACCAGCACAAAACCATGCAAAGCACTCCAGCCCAAACAGAGCAGCAATGCCAGCATCCTCGACCTTCAGATCTGACCTGTTCTTCCACGCATTCTTGACAAAATCGAGTTCCTTCCGGAATGACTCGGTCCGACCAGGGATACTGTCGAGTAATCAAGACAGATAAATAATGAGGACAACATATGCAAGCAGGCAAGTTAATATATGTGCTTTCAAAGGTTCTGCGAGTATTATATCAGGGGACAATTTACTAGAGTTTTTATAAGTTGCATAATTTCCTGCTCAAAGAATGGAAACAAAGATGATATCAAAGGCAAGTAAACAATTCCCGAAAATCAAGTTCCATAAAACGCAGCTAGAAACAATTCAAACTTGTCTTCTCATCTTTCTATTCCCATACAGAACTACTTTATCACTTTCCACCTTCTACTAGGCCATCATAAGTAAACTACAAGACTTCTGCCCAACTTATTTTATTGTATCGTAAGCAGCATAATTTATACCTCTTCTCGATCAAACATTTAGCAGGTCTTGAAGAAAAATCTCAAATTAAAGCAGCATCCCACCCTCAAGCATGACCGGATATAAAATAAAAAGTCGTCCCTTGAGCTCGTACTCAACAATCGAGGGTGCTTGACGGGGGAGTGAGTAAAGTTTCGGCATCAATTGTAATAGTGCTACCCTTGGACATATTTGGGACTCGGTGATTTCAACACAGCATTAAAAGTTACATCCATCACTTTGCTTAAATTTTTTTCTGCTATTTTTCCTTGTTTTGCTTTTATTGTGAAGGTGAGATCCTTGGTTCCCACACCTAACATGCATTTTATGATGTTCCTTAGCAAAACTGGAAGTAGGTTCCGACTGTGTTCTTCACTTCTTCTGTCCATCAAGAATACTTGATTAAGTCCCCAACTTAGTCAGCTTCTTTGATTATTAGAGAGAAGCTTGTTGACATTGATTATTTCTCAACATGCATGAGAAAGAACAACAACACTCATTTCTTAATGTTGACAACAAGCAAAGCTAAATGCCAATACTCTAGGTAAAAATCCAACATTATCAATTCTATTAATATGAAACCGTGATTGTCTTGGCCAAAGGAAGAATTAGAAGCTTGTGTCACTACTATCTCGTCATGAAGTCTGTAGACAAACAACTCCATGGAATGCTATCCGATATCGTCAAGTACGTAGACAAACAGCTCCATGAAATGCTATCCGAAGTGTACAAGTGACAATATGAGGACTCACAATAACATTCAACAAGTTCTATAGTCATAGAAACCTAAGCAAAAATCATACATGGCAACATAATGGATGAATCTTCTAACAATAGCCAATCAAGGATTAAAGGAAATTTCAAGAGTTCCATAAATTTACAAACCGACTCTATACCATCCAATATAGCCATGTTGACAATTAACTAATGAGCCCGCTCCCACCACCATAAAACCTCGAACAACCAAATGAATCCTTCAAGAACTAGATAACTAGTGCTTTTCTAAATAAGACATCTTTCTATGCACGCACATTAATTAGTATAAGCAAAACTTAAAAGAGATCTAATGAACGACAACTACGAAGCAATGATATTATTCATCAAGAAGTAAGGGTGTAACCGGTCCAGTCCGGTTTGAAGGGAAACTTGAACTCCGGTATTTTTGGTTAGGAATGTAGAAACCAAAACCGAACCGAACTAATTCAGTCAATTTTGGTTTCAGTTTGCTCGTTTTCGATCTGGTTTACGGTTTACCGGTTTAATTGGGCCACGAATGGATCAAGCCCAATAAAAATTACATTTTTTAGTACACAAATACAGAGCCGGGCCATGAATGGGCCAAGCCCAATGTAAAAATAATAATATTAACTTGTATACAAGTGTGTACAATCTGGAAAATATTCATCAAGTAGCAAATTAATCATCAATACATTTACAAAATTAATAAAATGCACATTGCAAGTGTTTCGGACCGGTCTGGTGTTCAAGATCACAAAACCGAAACCGAACCGAACATTTCAAAAATAAACTGGAATGGACCGGACTAGTTGAAAAAACGAACCAAACCATCAGTTCAGTTTCTCTTGAGATGCTATTAGTTGCTAGAAGATCTTATCCCTAGCTTCTTGATAGGGGTGTAAGCAAAAACTGGAAAACCGAACCAAGAAGTCCCATCAATGGACATAAGATATTGACATAGCGTATCAAAAGAAAAGCCCAATAGAGAATAACTAACAATCAGAACATAAACTCAGAAACGCATAGTGTACAAAAGTAAAGGAGGAATAACCTAGCAAGTCGAGTGTAGAACAACTGCTTAGACAATAGGTTGCATTTCTCCACTGTAGGTGGCTCCTGAATGTACTGTTTGTTCTGCTCCAGCAACTGTTTGTAGTACGTGGATCCATGCTTCCCCACAACCTGCGAAGCTTGACATGCCTTGGACTTTAATTGTAGCAACCTTGCCGCCATCAGTGCCCCAACTTACTACGAATGGAAATTAACACATCAAAAACCTAATGCAATAACTTGATAACCAGGCAAATCAAACATAGCATTTAGAAATAAAACTCAATCAATCAAAGTAAATATAATGGAAAATAGGCTAAATGACGCAAACCAACAAAAAGGCTTCAATTTGATAGAACGAATGAGACCACATACACTTCATCAGACCCAATCAAGGGTTGCTTCGCAGCCTCTTCGGGTAGCAAGGTGAAACTAATCTCCTCGGTTTAAGAGCATTTTAAATACTCTTCTTAAAGGCGGCAAAAGTAATTCTGAAATCTTAATTAAATGACAC
>JABCMJ010009851.1:0-37180 GCA_014822125.1 Arbutus unedo | reverse complement strand
ATTTGAGGTTTTTAGCAAGATTTGTGAAGTGGGTTGGAGTAGCTAACATACACACTCCCATGGATCCAAACGGGAAAAAGAAGAGAAGAGAGAGAGAAAGAAATTTGGGCTTCTCCCAAAAAATCTGATGTGGCTCTATTTAAAGTGTCAACATACACTTACACCCCTCACCATTATACATAAACCCCCAAATCATATACATACATAAATTGTATAAAACTTCTTTTTAAATCAAATTCCGGGCAATATATATATATATAAAAAAATATCCGGGTTCTCACAATAGGACAAATAGAAGACTTACAATAAAAAGTTTATTTTCTAGATTGATATATTATACGACATACTGGAAATCTTGATCTAGATTCAATCGTTCGAAATATTTGGGACGTAACGATATGATATTCAGTTTGACACATGTAGCGTCATTTTCAGTCCAAACACTATACGACACTTGAACTCGAATGAATCAAGTCTAAGAATAGCTGAAAAACCAAAAGGAGAATACAGGAAGGGGGAAGAAAAGAGATGACCCCATTCGAGTAATCACATAGCTTCTAATTAGTTAATGAAATTTTTATACAAATTAAATTTTTCTCCTGAACAACTAACCATAAGATTTAGTAATTACGCAGCTTATCAAAAACATCGTATTTTAAGAAATAACCGAGTCATGTATTTCACCATGCATTAGCATAATAGTGACCCGCATTCATTAGTCTAATAATTTACAAATTTTGTATGAGTTATAGCACGCACTAATACTGCTAACTCAACAAGATCGCGATTTAACCCAACTACTACACGCAACTAAATCTCGGTTTATGGAATTGCAAGAAGCTATAGAAGCTTAACGTCTTTTATTTTTTTCCATTTAGAAGTTAATGATATCTAAGTCCGTTTACACACATTTCGATTAATGATTTTTATGGTATAGTGTAATTGCGGATCACCAGTTAGTTTGGTAGGCTGGATCCACGGGCTAGTGGGTTATGGCCCATTGGATTGGGCCTGATTTTGCCTAAGTGGTTCAACAAACAATAGCTTGTTCGTCAACGGTATAAAGTGACGAGGCACAAGCGAAAACTCCAGTCACGGGCCGTCAAATAAGCCTTCCCGAAAAGCGAATCGAAACACGCCACGTTCCAATTTAGTGTGTTTAGTCCTTCTTACATGGCAACTTTTTAATCCGTGTAAGATTAGCTTCCAAGACATCCATTGGAGACGACGACTCGAGACCATCGCGGAGAGAGAGAGAGAGAGTGAGAGGGCCAATGATTCGCAACGGGTCCCTCTCCATCCTGGAAACTAAACCCTAATCTTTAGATAGATAATATGTATGTATATCTGTCTCTACGATCATTTCTTTCACAAGAACCAGTCGATTCTCCGGCCAACAATTTCTAGAATAAGAGAAACTTCGATTCGCAGTTTCTCTGTGATTCGGCATTTCAATTTCTGGAAAGAGAAAAAGGCTCTATTTTTTCCCATACATCTGGCCATCGACCCAACCGAGAACAAAATTCGGTGAATTTCTAGATCGACAGACCTGTGATTATTCGCTCCTCTCATTTATAATTTTTTCCCATAAACTAAACCCTGTTTGTTTTTTTTATAATTTCGCTGGAGTCTAGAAGAATTAGAGATTGGATTGTGCATGTTTAATACTGGAGGAGAAGAAGCGAATCGATCTTCGCTCATCAGAGAGTAGGTTCAGAAAAAATGTCTGCCGTAGTGTGCGGAAAGAGATCATCCTTCTTCGAAGACCTACCGTCGTCGTCCCCTCCCAAGGTATCCAAGAGAATTCGCTGTTCATCTTCGTCGCCCGTCCGATTCTCTCCGCCAAGGCCTACCACAGCCTTTCCGTCGGCCTCTTCTCAGTCCCCGTTTAGTTTATCGTCGTCGTTTTCGTCGCATTGTTCTGCCCTTGATCTCCTATCAACTCTCTTTCCTGACATGGACAAACAGGTCTCTTTCTATTTCACTTCAACTCTGGTCGGAATCAAATTTTTGCTATTTTTTGTAGATTGTGTTTTACTACGTGATTGTTTGCCGTGGCTGTTTCTTCCCCCCATGTTTCCTTCTTGCATTAACATTTTTTGTTTTGCTTTTCTATTGGTTGCATCTCCGTGAATCATGGAAAATGGAATCTTGCTGATGAATTAGTCCCTGTATTTGGTCCCTAACAAATTGTTTCTTGAGATATCTTCATTGTCTCTACGAATTGTTTTAAGATTATAGGTTTGAAGTATTTATTTTGCGAAAGACAATGTAAAAATGTCCAAACTTGGCCTTTATAGTTTTACAAGACCAAGATCATCTCTCATATACAGATAGCCAGCCATTGTAAATGTTAATTAGGTCCAATTGAGTTTTCTATTGCTCAAGCAGACCTGGATCCAAAGATGTTACAGGCTCAAGGTCATGGGCCTCTTGGCGAATACTGCTTTAGAATATCACACGTGGTATATCTCGCAGCAACGGCAATTGTTTTATGCACTTTAATGTTTTAGTCCTGATATATGATGGTACACCGAGAGCAATTACTTATTGTAGATTTGGGAAATCTTGCTTAGGATCTAAAGTCGTTGGAAATTTATTAGGTAGTACGTCATTACGATTGTAGTTCCGCGCCTTAGTTGTATGCCCTCCTGTATGGCAATTGTAACGGAGAACACGGCAAGAATGAAAATTTGACACATGTTATTACTTTCCCCTTTCGTTAAGGTTTTTTCTTTGAAGAGAGGGGCATAAATAAGATTGGAGTAGTAACACACCTCACTTTGAGTTGATGCAGAACCAGCAAACTGCCCCAGAAATCCATTTTGTTTGCGTATAGTTGCTCTAACCATGGTAACCCTAATGTCATCTGACCTAGAGTTCCATTTCTGCATCGCGTGACATACTTTTGATATCAATTCCTTTACTTCAATTGATTCAGCGTTCTTCTTTTCTGTTGCTGCAATCTTAATGTGGCTACCTCTCTGAAGGACCAGATTGATTAGAATGCAGTTATTTTTGTCCGATCTTTATTCACATTTAATTTCATGTACTGGGGCTTCTGGAAATAGATGCTTGTTTTGACAGAAAATAGATTTTTGTCCCAACCTACATAGATACGTTTTCTGTGAAGAGGGGGCATAAATAAGATTGGCTCAACTCACTTTGAGTTGATGCAGAACCAGCAAACTGCCCAAGAAATCCATTTTGTTCATGGTAACCCTAATGCCATCTGACCTAGAGTTCCATTTCTGCATCGCATGACATACTTTTGATATCAATTCCTTTACTTCAATTGATTCAGCGTTCTTCTTTTCTGTTGCTGCAATCTTAATGTGGCTACCTCTCTGAGGACCAGATTGATTAGAATGCAGTTATTTTTTTCCGATCTTTAGTCATTCACATTTAATTTCATATATTGGGGCTTCTGGAAATAGACGCTTGTTTTGACAGAAAATAGATTTTCGTCCCAACCTACATAGATACGTTTTCTGTGAAGAGGGGGCATAAATAAGATTGGAGTAATAGCACAACTCACTTTGAGTTGATGCAGAACCAGCGAACTGCCCAAGAAATCCATTTTGCTTGCGTAGATTCGCTCTGACCATGGTAACCCTAACGCCATCTGACCTAGAGTTCCATTTCTGAATCGTGCGACATTCTTTTAAGAACAATTCCTTTGCTTGAATTGATTTGGTGTTCTTCTTTTCTGCTACTGCAATCTTAGTTTGGCTACCTCTTCGAAGGACCAGATTGATTAGAATGCAGTTTTTTCCGATCTTTAGTCATTCACATTTAATTTTATATTATGAAGCTTCTGGAAATAGAAGTTTGTTTTGACAGCAAATAGATTTTTGTCCCAACCTACATGGATACGTTTCCTTTTTTTTATTTTTTATTTTGTGCTTTTTTTGTATAGGCAGAGCATTTACGACATATGCTTTGGTTAACAGGACTAGCTACTAACCGTCGTGAATGTTGTGATTTCAGCTTTTCGAGAGAGCTCTCAAAGAATGTGGCGATGACCTGGATTTGGCTATCAGACATTTGAATGAGCTACGGTTGGGATCCACTGAGAACCTGGGCTCGGATGCAAGCAATTCTCGCATTGCAGAGGAAGAGAGTTTGCAATTTCAAGTTCCGGGAACAGGTCAATAATTTCTTCAATTTTCAATTAGACCAACCCTATATGGGTTATGCTTATGGTTTCTTGGGCTTTTATTCTGCAATGTGCGGCGCATGAGGGAATGAATGTTTTAGACTTACACTTTAACTTGGTTTTTTGAGCTTTTAATTTTGTTGCGAATCTCTCACTCCTTTGACAATTAAGAGGGGAAAAAGCTCCTTAATATAGATAACGTTAAATGATAACAATAAGGAGAAAGCTTTCTACGTACCTGACGGAATCCCCATCCATTAGGTGAGGTTTCTCCTTTTGCCATCACTACATTTATCTAGATGCATGTTTTTAGTATCGCATCTGATCTTGCATCACTGCATTCTAGGCCACTTCTGGTATTACTTTTTTATGTCTCAGATTAAGAAGAGCAGTACTCTCACATTCATGTTGCAGGTGGGGTCACTGCCAATGGAGGGGTTGCATCTGCTGGAGATCCATTGGCTCCGCAGAACCTCCCCCTGGGTGGTGCAGACTGGGTGGAGCTCTTTGTTGGCGAAATGACAAATGCTTCCAATATGGATGATGCTAGGGTTCGTGCATCCAGAGCACTTGAGGTCTTGGAGAAGTCTATTTGTGCACATGCAACTGCTGAGGCAGCCCAGACCTTCCATCAGGTTGTTAACTGTGTTTCTTTTCTCTTATTTTTTTCCCACATTACACGGAGGACAGGTGTGGCGTGGGGAAATTGTTGAATCAATCTAATCTTATGTCCATCCCCTCTAGGGCAGGATAATTATTCAGTATTTGTTACATGGATTGTTTTTAAGAGTGAAATGGTGTAGAAAGATAAATATACCATTTCTTGTGTAAATGAGAGTTTTATGCATAGAATATGGTAACTTTGATAGAATAGATAAGTTCGTCAGGTGAATGTCCAACCTCACCTGTCGGAGGTGTAGAGTATTAAACGCAATCACTTCGTACGTTTAGAATATTCCAGTAAAAAGTGATGTATATTTTATTTCAACTTGTGCTGCTAGTAACACAGATTGGATTACCAGAACATATTAGGCAGAAAATTAATGTGGGTTTCGTTGATATTACAATTTGAAGGATGGTGGGTTTTGCTGATATTACCATTTAAAGGCATCCTCTCCCTGCCTGTCCCCACTGGGTCTGCCAATTTCTTTTCCTTTCAGTAGGGAAGTGATACTAGCACTCCACTTTTGCCCTCTCGCAATCCCTTCATGACCTTGAAGCTAGAAGGCAACAAAGGGAGTGTGAGAAACTTTGGTGGAGTTAAGCTCATTTTCCTGTCGTATTTTCTTCTTTCTTTTGATGGTTGTTGGGATGTGCGAGATCATGCACTTATATAATCTTCACTTTTCATGCCATAGGAGAACATTATGCTCAAGGAACAAGTGGAAGCATTGATTCACGAGAACGCTGTCCTTAAACGAGCAGTTTCTATTCAACATGAGCGCCAAAAAGAGTTTGAAAATAGGGGTCAGGAGTTGCATCATTTGAAGCAGATGATATCTCAGTACCAGGAGCAGCTAAGAACTCTTGAGGTGAACATGCTAAATTTTGGGAATATATCTTTGCAGATTTGAACCAAGAACACTCACAATGGCACAAAGAATAGATTAAGCAAGAAACAACGAAGCACCGCACAAAGATTTACTTAGTTTCCCAATTGGATAATTAGGTACTTACCATCTACGACTGACATCAGTTTTACACTATGCACTTTTGAATGAAGAAGAGAGTACACATCAAATCTGTTGCTGTGTTTTAGCATTAAATATTTCCTAGGGTTTTGCATGACAAAATACCGTAATACCCCAGGCTTTATAGACCCATCATGTATATTTAGTTACATAGTAACACATTTATATATTGTTCATACTGTTATGGTTTTAAGTTCAAACAGTTTGGTGATGTTTTTTGGGAAGAATAATCCAAACACACGTTCAGAAAAAACTAAATATAAGGGGAAATGGAAAGGGTAGGAGTTTGGTGATCTGGGGGTCCTCACAAACTGGATTTACTTTGTTAGCAATCTGGGGGTCCTCTGGCCACATCTTCAACCTTCTCCCTCTACTCTTTCGATTTCATGAAACATTATTTGTAGTACTAATTGCATTAAGATTTAGTTGGAGTTTGGTGATTACCATCTTACCTTGCACTACTTGTCAACAGGTCAACAATTATGCTCTGACAATGCACCTCAAGCAGGCTCAGCAGAGCAACTCCATTCCTGGACGTTTCCATCCTGATGTCTTTTAAATTAGCCGCGTTTGGTTATATGTTTGATGCAATGATTGGAACACATGCTGGAGTTCCTACTCATGTACTGCTGCTAAACAGTAGTTTTGTAATAATAACTTAAAACACCTTTTAGTTTGAATCTCTTGGGCATTTGGGAGCAGCCTTCTAATTGCTTCTCTCTCATGCCAAAAGGGTAAGTTATGGTTAGATGCTTCTAAACCTGTTTTTTGTTGTTGTTTCTAAACCTACTAAAAAGAATCGTTGCAATATTGCCTAAATAATAGGAGACATACATACAGTTGTTTTGAAGGTAATCTAATTTTTAATTTTTCAATCGTGTTTTTGTTGAATTCGGGATTCCACAGAACCTAATGCTTGATGCATTACTACAAATTTCATTATATTACACAATAGTATACTTTGAATGAGGTTTGGAAATCTTTCTCGAATCTTGTGAACTGTAGGATTTTAGCAGTTCAGCGTATATGTTTCAGTGTTTCTCTTTGCTTATTGCATACATATCCTGAATAATGTACTTTAGTGTTGAATCTAATCGAATTTAACAGCCAATATTGAATGGGTATACATTGAAGAGAAACAGGAAAAGAGAAGAGAGTTAAGCAGCCTTCTCTCTTCCGCAGAAATGCTAGAAACCCACGAAGTAAAAGATCCCTGGGGTCAATCTTTTTTTCAGAATTCTATTTGCTTGTGTTTTCCTCTATTCCTCAAGTTTGAATCTGTGTCGTTGGATTATATTTCATCTGAAATTCTCGATGTGAATTAAGGCCAACAGACACCAAGATTGTGGTTGCAAAATCACTGGATACGAAGAGTAAATCAGACTATCAAACTGGTTTTGGGTTTTCCGTATGATTTGATATTTGCTTCGTTGATGTTGGGTTTTCAAGTTTGTATATCTCCTGTATATTTCTTCAACATGCGCATAACATGAAACTATCGCTTATACTTTTCGACAAGACATGGGGATCCTGTTGTGCAGCAGAGTGTAATGTACACCAAAATGTTATTACTCTAATTTTTTTTTTTAATTTATCTTTTAGCGTGTGTTTTTCACTTCAACTTTTTCTGGATCTATCCTATGTGAGCGTAACTACCCTAGTGCGCACTCAACAGTTAGAGCAGGCATCATGTGGGTAAAATGCGCCTCAAGTGGGTGAAGTACTGAACCCTACTCTCCCACACTACACCACCCCCTTTGGCCTTGTCTATGAGGCTGGTTCGCAGATGATATATAGGCTAGTGTGGTCCATCCCAACTTGTTTTGGAATATAGTAAGTTTACAAACACATCCCTCGTGCATAAATTCATATGCAAATGTATTTGAAATCGTTCAATGCACATAGATTACACATCACTTTTGAGAACCCTACCAGCATCAGATGAATGCTTCACCCCTCTCTCTCGTATTGACATTGCATTCTTCATTCCCTCTCTCCTAGTGAAACAGGTTGTGAAATCTGAGGAGGGGGATAAGAATTTTTGCAAGTCCTGTCATGCTTTTCCACAGCTTTCTTGAATTTCATCTCTACTGTTCTTTCATTTTCTTCTTCTTCTTCTCTCTCTCTCTCTCTCTCTCTGTAGATCAACTGTGCAAGTTCGAGAAAGCTGTGGGAAGACATGGCAATTGAGGGCTTAGCTTCTTCACCGCTGTTTCCTCTATTTCTTGGAGTATTAATTGCCGTAGAGATCTTAAAGATGAATCTTCATGCAGTCATGGTATTTCTGATCTGAATTGCTGTGTGATTCTGTGCAAACCCATCTGGACAAAATCTTTTGAAAAGGTTTTGAACATTCGAATTTTGCATAATCCAACCTGAAATGTGGGTTTCATGCGTTTATAAATCTTCTGTTGGATTGTTAAGTTTTGGTGCAATTTTGATGCAATTTAATCATACATATTTTGAGTTGAATTCTTGGATATGGTGCACCAAATCTTAGAATTCCAACCTAATTGTGATACATTGCCAACCCATTTGATAAAGAACACATTTTCAAAAGGTTTAGAACCTAGAACTTCACAAAACTCGCATGAATTCTTGGTGGTTTCTTTTATAATTTCCTGTCGAATTCTACAAGATTTTAGTTCAATTTTGTGCCAAATAGTAGAATTATACCTCAATTATGATAATATTCCGCACCCATTTGATCCTAATATTATGAAATTAAAGAACAAGTCTAGGAACTAGAAACACACCTTTTGTTCACATATTCGGACACTGATGTGTCTTGAACCATCCAATACACGTGGTCCATATTATTTTAGGAGCTCACGTACTTCAAACGATTTCAAACACATCTGTGTCTAAATTTGTACATGAAAGAATAGAGGTGAAACTAATCCGGTTTGGCCAAAAAACTCATACCAAACCAATAATTTCGGTTTGATTTATTATAAGTCGAAACTGAATCAAACTTTTGGTTTCGATCGAGGTTTGGACCCAACATTAAAAAAACTTTTAAAAAATTAAAAGGCTCGTGTCAAATGAACTAAGTTCAGATTGGTTTTTATTTTAAAATTGATTTGACTTAAGCTCAAATTAAAACTCAGTAGAATAGATATATGAAATTCTAAAGAATAATAAAATTAAAGTCCAGTACAAAATCAAAGTCAAAAGAAAAACAGTTTGAGACTTAAAAAATGTATGAACTTAATTTTTTTAATTTTTAGGGTTTAATATAGAAAACGGTTTGATCCGGTTTGGTTTAATTCCTAGATGATTAAAATCGAAAACCGAGATGAGTTTTTGTTTTTTTAAATTCTAAATCGAACCGAATCGAACCAAAATGATAAAATTGAAAAATCAAACTAAACTACTGATCCGATTTAGTTTGTTGATTTGGCTCGATTTAGACTCTTACTCCTATGAAAGAATGTGTAACGAAGATATTGTTATTATAAATTCTGAGGACTGAATCAAACTGCAGGGAAGATTCCTCAGCTTTCCTCTTTTTCTTCAATAATTGATTGTCCCTCTTGTTTGCCTTTTGTCTCTGTTAATCTGTGATGATCACTCTGATCATCCCCTCCCCCCATTTCTGCAGGGAAGATTCCTCACCACATACAATCTTTTTACATTACTTACGCGTGTTTTGTCTAATCTCCGCGACACAAAATGAACAATTGGCCTGGTAAATATTCAGTGACGCTGAGATCTTTTTTAATGATAATGAGCCGAGGAGTTTGGATCGAGCGGTAAGTTTTTGACTTGTTATCATTCTCGCTTAACCATATACGATATATCACTAACCTCTCTTGAGATTTCTGACTAATACACTGATCTCCTTTGAAAAATTCTTTTGACCTCTCTTGTTTTTGAATTTATTATGCAATTACTTTTCTTGCTGTTAAAATTAGTTAAACATCGTTAGTTAAATTATTAAAAATTCAAGTTCGGAATTTTTTTTCTTCTAACAAACGAACTGCAACGTAATTCATATCACGTTCGAAATAGCTAATGTTAAATTTCTGAGTTTCTTTTTGAAAATCAAAATTTAGACACTACATAATAGTTTACGAAACAAGAGAGGTTAGAATAATTTTAAAAATCTCATAGAAGGTCAGTGTATTTATCAGAAACCTCAGAGGTAATTATTTTTTGATCAAAATTTAATGATATAAATGCCCGAGTACAAACTATGACGGAACAGCCGTATGTTGGTAAGATAGTAAACTGGGTCCCGAGAACTCATAAAATTGGATTAGAGAACAAATGTGCAGTGATTTGATAACCTAATTTCTATGGGCTATTTTATTTTTTCAATCTGTTTTTGGTAATTTTGTAGGGACTGCATCTGATATTCTGAAATTGTTTTAATTTTTGTATATTATGCTTCTTGTCCTTGGCACAAAATGTTTCTGTCACTTCCCACGTTGTGCTGCAACTTGGTTCAGATGGTAGTTGAGATTTCGAATTTCACTATTTTGTTAAGCAACTCTAAATTGATTTTCTTGTACTATATATATATATATATATATATATATATATAATTACTATATGTACGGTACAGTTGGAATGTCCGGGAATTGATCTTAAATTAAGGAACGATCAATCTATATAGGGTTTTGTTCGATTTTTAATTGGGAAGTCTGCTAGTGGACAGTGAGATTTATGTTCTATAAATTGATCGATGTGCTTTTAAACTGACTCAGATACTCCAACTTATAACAAAAACAATATTGAATTAGATTGTCTCCTGCTTGAACTGAGAAAATTCAAAACAAATTACTATCTGCAGCCAAGTCGGCCAAACTTTAATTGAGTTTGGTAAATAGCCCCATTTCTCCTAAATTTTTTGGTATCAATGTCAATATATATATTAAAATTTGCATCAAACCTTTTGAATTAATAAAAGAAATCAAAAAAATAAATAAGAAGAATGTTAACCATCGCATAATGTATAAAAGATACATTGATATTCGTAAATTATATATTAATGTCCGTGAATATATATTAATATTCATAAAATGTGTATTAATATTCGCATTTGTTTGACATTTTATGTATATTATCCACCGTCTATTAAGCAGTGATTAGCAAGACCTAATAAATAATTATGATTAAGTTTTTTAAAAACTTCACTAATCAAACTTGAATATCTGAATTTTTTACAGCAATGTGCACAAGAGAACTTATATTGTATGCATCAATGTTATCTATGTATCCTACATATAAATTGCAACCGCTACGTAGCTCATTGATGGCTTCTTTTCGATTACTAGAAGTATGTAGCTTAAACTCTGTTGTACACGTAATATTTTGAATTCTCACATGTATAGCCAATTTTCGCTTCACGGCCCCTACGACTAATACTTAATCGCTACTACTAATAAAAGTAATTCTTTGGAATTTTTTTTTGGAGGGGAACTAGTTTAAAACGATTTCGCAATTTATTCCTGTTTATTAATTTACACCATTACAGTGACGGATGTATAGCCTATATAGACTATTTGATCTCCAAAAATATCTAGCGATAAGTCTCTCGTTCACGCGTGCACGTGCACACACACTCGAACATGCACTTGTGTTCAAAAGTTGATCGAAAACTCCACAATATTAGGGACCATATGCTTAATTGTGTCCCCCCATTTTTTGGCTTTTCCAACTTTATTGCAAACAGAGAACAGTGATCACTGCAGACCACCAGCTGCAAAAGAACAACATACAACTCATTTATTAGTACAAATCATTTATGAAAGGTAGCAAAAAGAATTTATCTTATGTCCCTACTTGTGTATATCCCTATAAATTTCTCATCATTCTCTCATCTCTAGTAAAAGTAAATGCACCCATTTTACTCAAGGGAAAAAAACATGGAACGACGTCGTTTTAACGCGTAAAATACTAACTGAAAATTATTCGGCCAGCACCCAACTGTCCGGGTAGTATTTTACGTGTTAAAATGACATCGTTTTGGCATAATAATTTTTCATTCAAAGTGTTTTTGAGTCAACTTATGTGTATCTCAATTAATTTTTAGGATATTAATTTCACAGTTTATTAAGGGATGACCCAATTAAAACAGAGCAAAGTCTTGTCATAACTCCAAGGTCATGCAATGCATGCATGCGTTATCACTTATCAGTACCTTTTTATCCATCTAGCTTTTGACTCTCTCTCTCACTCTCTCTCTCTCTCTTTATTTTCACTTTCTCCCTTGATTTTCACTTTCATCCCATTTTGTCTTGTACCAAATATCAACAAGCACAAAGGTGTCTACTCCTCAACTTTTGCAGCTTTTACATCCAAAAGTAAAACCACCAACAAAATCAGACAAAAAACCCTTGACGTGGATGAGGGGTAGCAAGTTAATAAAGATTTAATTTAATCACTTATTGATCTCATTATGTTTGACTTTAAGCCTACTATGTTATCGCAATTCAAAAGCTTGACCCCCATAAAGTAAAAGCATATAAAAAGTAAGGATTCTGCTCGTTGGGAACAAATCATAAAGCAGGAAAAGCAGTAGTGTGTTTCTACTAATTAATCTTATATGATCAATACTTACATGCACCTGATAATATGATTAGGGAACACAATTAGGGGACACAGATTGGTGCAATTGGGTGGGATCCAGATCATCGTAATAGCTGTATATAGAATCTTGAGCACCACAATCAGTCAGTTTTTTTTTTTTTAATCGGCAAAAGAAAAAAATTTATTAATCTCTGAATAACAAGATACAAATATTAACGAGATCATAGGCATGACAACATCACTATAGGCAAAATAACAAGTTACAAAGAGTTATATTTTTGTGTATTAATGAGACCATTCACTATTTTTGAAGCTCGATCTCTCCCTTGGATGAACCATATAGCAAATAGTTTTAAGAATGAGTCATTGTCCTTCTCCGATTGTGCAGGAAAATCCACTTTGAATTTTAATGATAAGAGTTCAAAAATATGTTTATTCTGACTCAAAGAGTTGCATTGGAGTACCGATATGTAACATGCATCAACAGTGACAGATCTAACGATTTAGTTTATCAGTAAATTGCCCTCTAAAGTCGGATTCATAATAAAACTGGAAGAATTAACTTTGGAATAAATTTTGTGCACCTAGGTTTGGATTTCGAAATCGAGGTGGAGAACCGAATGTTCGTGATAGGAATAAAACGGCTATGTTGCTGACAGGTTGTCAAGCCTGCTCGAAAGAAGAGGGCTATCCCTAACCTCCGTGTGTGTGTGTTGGATTGTTGAAGAAGGCTCCTATCAACCCTTGGAGTGGAATGCAGAAAAAGAAAGAAAATTCATGGACCAACCCTGTCATAAAACAACAAAAAAAGTTTATTAAAGATAAAAAATAATCAATCAAAAATTGATACAAAAAATTACAAATAAGGACGAAAAAAATAAGACAATAATGCGGTCATGACAATATTGAAAATGATGCGGTGATCATGACAATATTTACGTTACAAGTCACATGTGATAAGTCTTGATCTAAATATAAGACAATTCAAAAAAAGCCGCATCATTAAGTATTGAAATTTTCGATACAAAAAGTGTCGATTTTGTAACACTGTTTGTCTTTATATTTTCAGGATGAAAATTATACAATGTTGGTGTAAATGGGTAGTGATTTAGTTTTAACTCATTAATTTAGTTGTTGGAGAGAGAGCCATGGATTCAAATACTGATTATTTTTGGAACTTGCAATATCTACCATATATGTGCATCAAGAAAGTTTTGTTCCTTTGTACCACAAAGAGTAGGCAACAACACATTGGGATCTCATCTCAATGCATCAACCACCATAACAAGACAGAACAAAATGTTTCTCTTGTAGTTGTTCTAGTTCAACTTTTTCAAACTAGATGGAATTGTTTCTTGCCCTATCCAGAAAAAAATACCTAATTCCTCCGCAATGACGAAACTACTTTGTAAGAAGGTATCTCGAGAAATCTTGAAAGAGAGTTCCAGCAAAAAATTCGGTGTTTTACCACGTATAAAACTATTGGACGTAGTACAAAGAATTATGGTCATGCTTTACTCTTTACTCTATCAATTTTCAGCTTCTTTAAAGCGTTGGTTTTCTTCTTCAATAGTTGTTTTCCAAGTTATAAAAACAACAAAACAATGACTTGTCCCTTTCCCGGTCCCTATCGGACGAGCCTAGCTAACTGCTACCTTCTCTTCCGTCAAGGGTATTGAGCGTTCATTCCCGAGTGAATTAGAGCAAGGGATGACTAATGAATGTACCATCATGTTGCAAGCTAGTCAAGCCAGACTTTAGCTTCTCTTTTTCTTATTCGTACGTAGCCTCCTGCGTAATGATCGAACCAAACCCCATTACTTGATTAAATTAGAGGTCTCAAACCCGTATTAGCATTTAATACTCTACTCTCAGAAAATAACATTTACCTAACAACTTATTTTTCCAGTTTTTTTAGATAACTTATTTTTTCAGTTTAATGACATTTAAACTTGTAGAACCTAAGTTGGTGGGGTTTGATATACCAAACCTTGTGGTCCATCTAAAATTCAATAATAGAGCAATATAGTACCTCATTGGTACTTCTACTCACCAATAACTTAACTTTTTCGACATACAACAAGAACCATCATTATCTTTTGTTGATAATTTAAAGTGTTTGGGTCAGTTTATATACACATCGACTCATCTAAATGATCAATATCACCATTCACTAACAATAACTCAATTAAAATCAGAGCAAAACCATGTATATAATAGACTTGCATAATAAGATTTGATAGTACCCGAAAGGTTCGAATACATTAAAAGAAATTAAACTTCTTAAGTTCCAAGCCGCCTTGACCAAAACAAAAATTGTAGTAGTAATATTATTCCATTTTTAAGCATTCACATACTGTTGCTACATTATTACTTGTCGATTTTCTTGAGAGATTTCATCGTAGCATAGCTCTAGCATATATGTATATATATGTGTGTATATTAATTATCATTGGCCTGTACTCATGTCCATATACATGTTACAGTCTGCAAAGGAACCTATAAAATTGTTTATCCGGAGTAATTTTTAAAACAAAGACATGAATCTACCATCTGTTCTGTGCAAAGAAGGTAATATTCTTTCAAAAACATATCTTATTCAATGTATACTTTCATTGGCCGGCGGGGAGGGGGGAGATCACCACTCATGGTAATCATATCTTATTCAATCTACCCAAATTCATTTACGGGTTTACCTGTTGAAGGACGCACCACAGGTTCCATGTATGTGTACTGAGATCTAGAGAGAGAGAGAGAGAGACCACTCATGCTAATCACAAAAAAGAACACAAGCAAGATCGATTGGAAAAGGACAATATATATCTCAGAAAACAAGCCAGATCAAGAGATTAGGGTTTAGAAATACGCATATATTCATCAATTAATGGCTTTCCCACATGAAGATATTAGGGTTTAGAAACACGAGAAGAGTTTCAAAACAATTGTGCGAAAAGGATCTATATTAATCAGGTAGACGATTAACCAAAGCATCGCATCGAAATTGCATTAAATGACAGATCAAGATCATACAATTACCATGAGAAGCAGCAGTAGAATCGAATCCCATCCCGAATTTCGTTTGACCCTATCCATATCTTCCCACAGCTTTATTGAACTGCAACTTGAAGTCGCCTTCGATACCGAATTTGCACTTGAGAGATGTTGTAACGGATCGGATGCAGTTCAAGAAAGCTGTGGAAGAATATGAAGAGGGTCATATTAGACACCCAATCAAAGCACTAAACCCTAACAGGTTTTCTTGAGAGAGAGAGAGGAAAGAGATGTAGGTTTAAGGGTGGAGAAGCGAAGAGTATTTATAGCAGAATTGAGGGGGGGTTTCGCCACCAATCCCTAGAAGAATATTGGGGAGCTAAAGAAGAACTGGAACCACCAAAGCATTTTCCCACCCCTATTAAAAGCTGACTCCATTTGATCCCATAAACATACAAGAAACGTACTGTACTGAGATATATATACGTGCGGTTGATATGCTATCTTAAGGATTCAACGGTGATGGAACCATACTGATGTGACACGTGAGGTTCTGTAGATTAGTCCCGTCTACATATTTGAAATTCCCTTATCCCCCACGAGCCCTAGTGCATGTTCCCAATCACTTTTACATATTTTCGATTTTTAAAAAAATTATTTTTTCCGGCTAATAATTACTGAATTAGTATGACAACTACCCTGCGATCTTTTTCTCTTACGTAGGACTTCTAAAGTTAAAAACCAATTCAAATGAACTACCCATTGATAAAATACATGTTTCTATATGCGCGCTTGTGTAAGTGCATATTAAAAAGACTAGAGAGGAATATTTTAATTTTTATTAATCAAAATTAATAATGTTTTTAGAAAATTAAAAGAATAGAAGAATCTACTAAATAATTTGTAACGTAAAAAATATCAATGCATTTTCTGCATCTGTTAGAAATTTCAGGAGAGGTTAGTGCAGTTTACCATTTTGGATATTGTCATCATTGTGTTTGTTTAAGAGGAGGCGAAAATGAAATTAAAGTGAAATTAAGATAAAATGAAAGGGAAATGAGGGTGGGGGATAATGATATATCACATGGAGGCATGTGAGGGTGAGACCCACTGTGTTAAAAATATGACATGCATCCCGTTTTCCCCGGACAGAGGTAGACTTGTCGGGTATAGTGGTGGTGCCGGCCGGACACTTCTATCCCTCTGCCAACAATTCTCCACCCAACTCTCCTCCCTCAACCGCCTCTTCAAACCTTCGTACTTTATATATATACTAGTACATGTCCGTACTCGTGCCTAAAGGCACGCAACAATTTTATTAAGTTGCATTAATTCAGTTATGACGTTTTACAAATGAACCTTTAAAATAATTTTATTATAATTTTAAAATTAATTTTCACAATTGACGTAGACACAACTTAATCATAATTTTATTAATTCAGTAGAATATAAATAATTTAATAGCTAAGTAAAAAAAATCATATTACCTCATCCAACTGATCAATCAAATTTTCTTATAATAATTACGACATAAGAAGTAAAATAAATTTGAAATTATAATTAGATAGCAATTCGTAGGTCTATTTGAGTGTGATATTTCTTTTCTTCAGTGCACCCACTCATTTTCTGACCGTTGGATTTAATCTGAACGGTCCAGATTATTCCAATCACCAAACCAGTGTGTTGTTTCACACACTCGAACAGAAGCGATCTTAGCCATTGAATCGCACCCCTTCATGTGGAGCGGTTGTACTTAATCGGATCACATCTATTCAGTTTGACACGTCACATGCCTCACTGTGAACAAAAGATTTCAAGAATGAAATACATTAGATACGCACCTAAAGCACAAATCATGTCACTCACATCGCCCATCAACAACACTTTTGCTAGAGGACTCCATAAACATATACACCTCTTGCAAAATAAAAAATATTTGAGTCGCATTATGCAAAACCTTAAAATCTGAATACAACATACCAATTAACAAGTTAATCAAAAGCATTATGCACTGCAATCTTAGAAGTATACTGACCCCTCAATAAATACAGCACATTAACATACCCATTTAAAATAATAAATTGAAGAGGCATTCAAACTCAATTAAAACCCATTGGGCAATATAATTCTTATGGGAAAAAACAATTAGTTTCAGATATCACCCTAACTACAAGTACAAATCAATCTAATTAATGTTGACTATACATGTCTAGTCTCGTATCCATGGAGCTGAATACCACCAAATATCACCCTTTTTTTTTTTTTGCTAACTAAGGCCCAAATGTTAATTAATAACTGAAATGATAATTGGCGGCTAAACAGAAATTTTGGTGAAAGTGGTCAATTGAGATGAAGAAAAGGCAACAATGCAATTTTGAGACAACTCCATCAAGGCTCTAATGATCTTTAAAATCTCATTCACCCCTGAAGAAAACAACAGACAACAAAATACATATGTTTTCAACGGTAATGGTACTAAATAAAATACGGTACCCGATAAGGATGCAAAGGTAACAAAGCATAAAAAATCATAACAATTGAAAAACTCAGCTTCACCTCAAAACTCATGTCTTAGAAATATAGACAAACATGTCTGTAAAAGCATGTTCAAATTCTAGACAACAAATTAGGATTAATGTTTTTTTAGCTTCTCTTGCAGCTAAGAAACTATTTTGGTCTCACGATTCCTCAAACTTCTCTATTTTGTTCCCTTCTTACAATAGGGACACTAAAAAACTCAAGTAGTCATCATGTCTACACAATTAATCTGATTGCAGAAAGTGGTTCAAGTACAATTCTATTATTTTGCTCGACAGTTCAAATACAGTTTATTGACAAATAAATAACATACTCAGGGGTGAATGGGTGAATAGTTATTTATGTAGATAAACTTAAGCATCACTTTTATCACAAATTCACATGTAAATTGTGCATACTTTACAAAGCCCTTTGAAATTTTGATTTCCATGCATAGCTCAACCAGTTAAGTCATTGTTTGCTTTTCTAAACCAAACTGTGCTTAATATGATTTTCACAATATTAATGCACAATTTCATATGCCCAAAATAAAATGCCTACAAACTACCACATATTTCACAACATCGCTCTAATGGATTTGCATAAGATTTATGCAAGATGTAATAATAATTAGAGAAAATTACCTCAATCATGAATATAAGCATCTCTGATTCGAATAAGCTGCACAAAGAACCATAAAATTATTGATTTTTCCATTAAGGAAGAGATTTCCAACATACTTTGCAATGAATTTACCTACAACATATAAATTGGCAAAACCTAGCTTCAAGGTAAGTAGTCTCACTTCAACCTACAATTCTTCATTGAAATATAAATTTTCCAAGATCAAATTCCAAAACTTAAGGGCTTTTGATGTGGAGGCAAAAATCAATGAAAACAAATATTAAAAAATCACCACTTACTTGAGTGTTGGGATGGGATTTTTCCTAACACAAAAAATTACCACTTTAAAAAGATAGAGAAATATTGACCCAAAAAAGAAGCAAGAATTCAACAAAAGCAATTGATGGAACTAACGAATTTCTTTCAATAGTTTTTTTTTTTTTCGAGCCTCATTCACCTCTGGCAAGAACTTGAAATTTAGACTTTGAGGAAAACCTAAGCACAATCAAGGAAAAGCAAAAATAGAACTCTAATAGCGATGTGGAAAGGAACAAATTATTAATCCAGGTTGATATTCTAGAGGATTAAGCAATAACAATAAATATTACATATGTTTAGCATAAAACTTACTCAACCACCTAAATACATAAAAGCTAAACTATGAACCCGCTTTGGAAATGAATCGAACTTACAAAGGAGCCCATGAGATAGAGAGATTGTTACCATATTAAGCCGCAACACTTTTCTTTGTTATAGTTAAAAACACTTTTTATAGCAAAATTATAAAACAATTTCATCCTCAGAATTACCACAAAACTTTTTTAGCAAATGATCAGCACAGAAAAATTAAAGCCAATCTGAGGTGAGATAAAAATGAGGTGACAAATGACTATTTATACTCCACGATGAAAAGGCATAGGAGATTAGCTCCAATCTACCAAGAAACGTAGGTAAAGGCAATAAGATGAGGGTAATCGTAAACCACAGAGAAACATATTGTTTCTCCAGACATTTGAGAACAGTCAAAAAATAAAGGAGATAAATAAAATTACCCAACAGTCCACATAGTGCTTCTCCAAATTATTTCACACTGGGAAAAAGAAAATAAAACATATATAGAAGGAGATAAACAAAATTTTCAAAGGAGCAAATCAATACAAAAAATGAATAAAAAGAAAGTGTCAAATCAGTCAAAACAGTTACCCTTTATTGCTTGTGGTCGTGATATCACCAAAACGAAAGACGGCCGTGACAACAGTGATCGTGTTGATGGGTATGTGAGCAACAGTGTTGATTGTGGACTCAGAGCAAGAGAGAAGAGAAATGAGCCAATGCAAAGCCCTATAAATCAAATCTCAGCAAGTATTTTGAAGGCCGGCAATGTAAATTAACAATGTGCAAATTAAAAAGAAAAAATCACACACCTTACCAAAGAGAGGCAGCTACTGCTTTCTTCCTATGCATTTGGTTAAGCCTTTCACATGGCTCACCATAGGCACCAACACTTACAAACCCATCGTAAATACACATTGAGACTCTCGTACAGCTAATAGTTTTGAATCTCTTACTAATTTTTTTGTGTTTTTTTTTTTTCAGTTTTCAGGTGCAAGTACTAATGATGGTGGGTTTGACATTGGGATATCCGATAATCGGAGGAAAAAGAATGGAATGTGGTACAGGAAATTTGATGCATGTGAAGGCTTTTGCTGCCAGTAGCGCTTCTGGGTTTCCCTCATTTCTGTCTAAAGAAGTTTACGAAATCAAAGACCCATTTGCTCAAACCTTGGCTCAGAGGCAAAACCTTATAAATCAAACTCAGCGAGTATTTTGAAGGCCAACAATGCAAATTAAAAAGAAAAAATCACATACCATATTGAAGAGAGGCTGGCGACCTTATTACGAAGAGAGGGAGGGCTTTACCCTGTTTGTTGACTGAGTAGAGAGAGAGTGAAAGAAATATAGTTTGAATTTTGAAATAGAGAGAGAGAGAGAGGCTAACTGAGAAGTTGGGGAGTGGGCCAAGTCATTGTCACATGGGAGATTGGAAAAGGAAAACACAACTTTGACAGCAGAAAAAGTGACTTGACATTTATGAGAGGGAAATATGAGTTAGACAAATCAATCCAGACCTTTAAATTAGATTTGCTATTCAATCTTAACCGTCCAATATCTAATAAAGTTAGTTTGTGAGGAGTATTTTGAAAAGTATGAGCTGTATTGTTATATAGATATATGGAAAAAAGTTTCATGGACCGACATTTTTTTAGATTAATATTAGATCAATATCTAAACTCTTTATTTCAGATTAAATTTTAATAATCTGAACCATTCAATGTGTTTAAAATATGTTTTTAAGGATACCCGTTAGAAATCAGCTCAAAATATTACCAGAAAGGGCTTGATCCAAACAGTGATTCATAAAATAGTTTTTATTAGCATTTTAAATCACTGTTTAGATCAAGCTCTTTCCGGTAATATTTTGAAGTGATTTCTCGCAGGTACCTTTAAAAATATGTTTTAAACACATTGAATAGTTTGGATCATTAAAATTTAATCAGGAATGAAGAATTTAGATATTGGTCTAATATTAGTCTAAAAAAGTGTTGGTCTCTTTAACCTTTATACACACACACACACACACACACACACACATATAGCCCTTCTTTTGTTAAAATACGACTTTTAATTTCTTGATCAAATTTTGATGATTCGAATCATTTAATGTATTTAAAATATGTTTTTAGTATACTAGTGATAAATCGGCTTAAAACAATATTGGGAAGGGGTTGATCCAAACAGTTTTTCGTAAATGCTTATAAGAATAATTTTTATGAAAAACTACTTGAATCAAACTATTTTTGATATTTTTTTGAGCTAATTTCTCGCAAAAACGTGTTTTTAACACATTGAACAGTCCGGATCATTAAAATTGAATTAAAAAATGAAAGGTTCTTATTTTAATAAAATGAGGGATCACTTATTAGAAGTTTTCTTACACACACACACACACACACATATTGTATTTATTTAGCAGAAAATTGTAAAACTCACGTCTTTAATTTTTTTATTAAGATTAATTTTTTCTCAAAATAGATTCTGCAAAACATTCAAGATTTTGTGAAATTTTAATTTTACACTAGTTTGTTGCACAATTAAATTACTGGTTTTTAATTTTTTCAAAAGTTTCTTTTATCAAATCAAGGAATATGCGATTTCTTTTTTTGCTTTACTTCATTTTACTAAACTTTTCTTGCAAATAATTTTCTTATACTAATTTCTTGACAGATGAATGGAACTTATAGGAAAAAGAAAGTACGAAAATATCAAAAAAAATTATTATTTGAGTGTTCAATTAACGGAAAAAATTTGTGACCTAGAATTAATTTTCTCTCAAAACTTAGCACGCAAAAACCACATGAATTTACAAAAATCTTGGTTTTACACTGATTTCTTATACAATTAAATTACTGCTATCCGATTTTCTTGTAGTATATATATTTTATTTATTTTTATTATATTTCATGAAAACTTGAATCCATTTCTTAACAAGTCGTGAATAGAGCCATATGCTAATCCCCTTTTATCTTCTAACCCTGAAGATGGATCCCAAAATTGAAATTTATCATAATTTTTTTATTCATATTTAATGGGTTTTTTTTTAAAAAATTTATCATAATTTTTTACTTTTAAATTGCTCTCGTTAAATTGAATGATTAATTTAAAAAAAATTATCACAAAACTAATAAAATTAATTTTTTTAATAAAATAATAATAATGTACAGAAAATGCGTACCAAGTCTTGGTTGGTCCAGTTTTGGACCAAGCCTTTTATTGGTCCGTAGGATCCTACCAGGCAACATAAATAGTCCACACTATCAGATTGGCTACGCGTACAGTAGAAAACCTCAAAAGGTGGGCTGTGGACCGTCCATCCAAACCACACATCCAATTTCAGCCTTACACGTAACTAACTTCATATTGGACCCCAAAGTCCAATCCAATGAGGTTTAATTTTTCTCTCTCCCCCCCAAAACCCTTATCTCGTCAACCAACCCCCAAGACCGAAAGGTCCAATTAGATTTTCCGGGTTCAAGCCCAATTCTCTCTCTCCTCTCTCCTCGGCGAAACCCTAGATCCCACCAGTTGCAGAGGAGCTGAACATCGTTCTCCGGGCGTCATCTGCTTCTCTGTCTAGCTGTTAATCAAGTACGTAACCAGTTTACCGTTGCCAGGTCTTTTTTTTTTTGGGGTAAATTTTGAGTCCTCGTGTTCTGATTGCTTTTTTGTTTCTGGGTTTCTTATATCATGTGTGAATTGAGGATTGGCTATGAGTATTTGCTTTATGGGGCATATATACGGATTAACTTTGTTTGATCTTGTAGTTGAGATGATTTATTCTAGATCGTAGTGGTTTGGTGCTTTGATTTACTTTGGGCGGGCTTTTGTTTCTGTTGATTTTTTCTGGAGCCCAAAATTTATGGAAACCTAGATCTGTATTTCTTTTGCTGACTTATGTCTGCAAGTGTTTTTAGCCCATTGATGGACGAAATACCCGTTTTACCCCGACCCATGTATGTGGCTTATTGGGCTTTTGTCAGTCCAACTTGGTTGTATCTATTTGCAGCTGAGGTTACTTATGGAAAGCTTATTAATACACTCTTCAGTGTAGACCCCTGATGGCCTTTGTAAGACTCTTATCTGATCTGGGTCGGAGAAGCTAACTCTATTCTGCGTCTCTTTTATCTTTGGGGTCGATATATATGACCATATGACTTATGAGTGTGAGGGACTTGTACCTGGTCCAAGTGGGCCCAACTTTGGGAGATACCTTCGTTAATACCTGAAGTTTACCAGGATTCCTGACAGTAGGACATTCTGGATCAATCCCAAACTCTGTTGAAAATTCCAGTTTTTGATGGGGAAAAAAGGGGGGAGGGGGGATAGGGTTTGTTACTGTGGCATCATTTGGGTAACTTCCTAACATGTTTGCAGGTCCTTTGGATAGTGAGAACGTGCGATGAGGAAGGGAAACCATGTGATTTGACGATAGAGGGGAGGAACCTATCAAAAAATCTCGTCTTTATGCATTTCTCCTTATTTCTCGCCAAATCACTCAATCCAAATGCGTGATTTGGTGAAAAATTCTAGTTTTTTTTTTCTTTTTTTCCTCGCTAAGTTATTCCATCTAATTTATCCATTTATAAAACAAAAAGGGTCTAAGCATCCAAACCCAATCATGTGAGGCCTTTAATGGTGACCTTTGAATTTTATAATCACCAACCAATTTAAGCCTTATGTCTTAATCAACTGGATTTGTTGCATGTTTTTTTCCCCGTGTCAACGGCAATGTGCTAACTCTCTGGATATTCTTTGATGCCTTTTAGTAGAGTAGCATGTTTCATGTGGTGGATTCCTCTGCATCCTGTTTGTGCTGTAGCTTTCACACTATGTCCCTCGGTGGCGTGAAATGTTATGTGGATGGCATTTGATCTTCTAGAGTGAACTTTGAATGGGAATGTGGCTCAGGATGTATTGGAGTACAGAATGTGAAAAGTGTTGAAGCTAAAGTTTAATGCTTTTTATTTGGAAATCCACGAGGCCACTATCTTCAGCATTCTTCGACCTGATCCAGGATCTAGGCTTTGTAACTAATAACAAGTCGACTGTAGTTTTTTCCCCTCAGACATTTACCCACCAACTGAACTGCTAGAACCTGTACGCATTCTCAAATTTAGTAGTGGAATTCTTCTCAATCTCATGGAAGGTGGACCTTCCTTGGTTACTAACTTACTATAATCATCAGTATGAATTGAATTTTACATCTCATTGAGGCATGAGAACTTCTTTCGATCATTTTCATTATCATAACAATTCATTATTTTGTAATTAAAAAAGTCAGTGTAGTAGTTTGCATGTCTTTTTCCGTTTTAAGCTGCTTTTGCCAGTATGCCTTGAGGGTTGTGTGTGGACCACTTGGTTTGAAGTTCATTCTCCCTTTTCTGGGTCTTGTTTTACATTGTACCAGGGGCTTATTACGAAGTCGTTTGACTATTGAGAAGTATATTTTTGGATGAATCCATCATTTGTGTTTGCTTTTTGCTGCTTTCTGACATGTCGTGCTTTTTTGTGGCTTCTATTTTCAACCTTTTCATTCCTCTCTTTCGTTAGGTTACTAACAGTGTCAGTTTTTACTTTCTGGTCTCAGGAATTAAATCTAGTTTTGCCTACAGAACTGGCTTTGCTGCCTTCAGGAAACATCAGTCTTATCAGACGATGGAAACGCCTACTGAGAACAATGTATTAGTCACTACTGTGGAAACACAAGATATTATGGAAATACAAGCCCTTGTGGAAACACCGGCCATTGTGGAAACGCCACCCAACAAGCGGAGGAAAAAGAAGTCTGTCGTGTGGGAACACTTTTATATCGAAAATATGGGTGATGGATGCAGAAGGGCATGCTGTAAGATATGTAAGCAGTCTTTCGCATACAGCAATGGTTCAAAAGTAGCAGGTACAAGCCACCTCAAACGCCACATTGCCAAGGGTACTTGCCCAGTTATGCTTCGCAACCGGGAGAGGGACCCATTATCTCCATACAGTGCACCCTCAAAGATGGGCGAAACAGATCCACCGAAACGGCGGTACAGAACTGCTTCCTCGTCAGCATACTCTGGATTCGATCCTGACCGTTGCCGCCATGATATCACTCAGATGATCATCATGCATGATTACCCGCTTCACATGGTTGAACATCCAGGTTTTATTGCTTTCGTCCAGAATCTTCAACCTCGGTTCGATATGGTGAGTTTCAACACCATCCAAGGGGATTGTGTGGCCACGTACCTTAGGGAAAAGCAAAGCATTCAGAAGGCAATCGAAGCAATCCCCGGTCGGATATGCCTTACGCTTGACTTGTGGACTTCTAGTGAATCCATGGGCTACGTGTTTCTTACTGGATATTTTATTGATCAAGATTGGAAGTTACACCGGAAAATTCTCAATGTTGTGATGGAACCTTATCCTGAGTCGGATTCTGCTTTTGGACATGCCGTTTCTGCTTGCCTTTCTGATTGGAATATGGAGGGCAGGTTATTTTCTCTCACTATAAACCAAACATTGAGTGAAGCTGGACTTGAAAATCTTAGAGCTTTACTTTCTATCAAGAACCCTCTGATGCTCAGTGGGCAGTTGTTGGTTGGGAATTGCCTTGCTCGTACTTTAAGCAGCATAGCACAAGAAGCACTAATAACAGCACACGAAACTGTTGATAAATTAAGGGATAGTGTGAAGCACGTCACGACGTCGGAATCGCACGAGGAGAAATTTCTAGAGCTTAAGCAACAACTTCAAGTCCCTAGCACAAAGAGCCTAGCTCTTGACAACCGAAATCAATGGAACACAACTTATGAAATGTTGGTGGCTGCGTCTGAGTTGAAAGAAGTGTTTTCTTGCTTGGATACATCTGATCCCGATTACAAGGAACCACCCTCGATGGAATTATGGAAGCATGTCGAAACTCTCTGTGTATACTTAAAACTCCTTTTTGATACAGCTACAGTTTTAAAATCTTCTGCTATCCAAACGACAAACTTGTTTTTCCACGAAGCGTGGAAAATCCAGTTGGAGCTGTCGCGTGGCGTTTCAAGTGAGGATCCTTTCATTAGCAGCCTCACTAAACCAATGCAAGAAAAGTTTGATGAGTATTGGAAGAATTGCTGTTTAGTTTTAGCTATTGCTGTGGTTGTGGACCCCAGGTTCAAGATGAAGCTTGTTGAATTTAGTTTCACGAAAATCTACGGTGATGATGCTGCCAATTATGTCAAGATCGTGGATGAGGGAATTCATGAGCTATTTCTTGAATACGTCTCTCTTCCTCCTCTACCTTTGACCCCTACTTATATGGAAGAAGCAAATGGTGTAAGCATTAGCCCTGAGGACGCCAATGGAGGAGGAGGAGGAACATTTCTATCGAATGATGAACTGGGGCTTACTGATTTCGATATGTATATGATGGAGACAACAAGTCAGCAGTCGAGATCGGAGTTGGATCAATATCTGGAGGAGTCGCTGCTGCCACGCGTGCATGAGTTTGATGTTTTGGGGTGGTGGAAACTAAACAAGACCAAGTACCCAACTCTGTCAAAGATGGCTCGTGATATTTTGACAATTCCGGTTTGTACCCTTGGTGGAGACTCGGTGTTTGACACGATGAGGAAAGAGGTGGACAGTTACCGGTGTTCTTTACGACCGGAGACATTAGAAGCTCTCGTGTGTGCCAAGGATTGGCTCAAGTCCGAACCGGTGGAAACTTTGAAATCCCTCGTGAAAATGGAATTCCCAATTTAGTGTTTAATTCTCACCAGGTTGTCTTTTTTTTCTCTTCTTTTTTCTGTAATTGTAGGTAGTGGTGTTAGCCATTCGAAGACCAGTGGTATGAGTCTATGAGTTGAGGCCATTTGTATGCTGGTGGCATCAGAGTTAGTTCAATCATTACATGTGGTTTGAAAACTTGCATGTGTTTATTTTCTGTTTCATTGAATTTACTTCACAGGTTCACAATACGATTTTATTCACAGTTCAATTTTGATAGTTATGGATTAGTACCAAGATTAAGTATGAAAGGGTCCACCTCAGTATCTGTTTTGATTCATGCAGCTACTATCGCAACCATTGCTTTAGCATAAAAGTCTTAACTAGAAACAACAAATAGTGGAACGGAGCATGAAGTGATGAAACACACAATGATAATTTGTGGAACCGAGCACAAAGAACTAGGGACGGTCAGGAAGAAACGCATAATGATAAATCAAAGCTTTCTTCAAGCTTGAATGGTAGAAATTTTGAAGGGTAATATACATATGGTTTTGAATGTTTAGAATAAATTGAAATAGTAAAGTGATGACCTATATTCAACATAAAATAATTTGAAAATTAGTAAAAATTTGATATCTCCCTTTTCCCACCCAGTACTAATGTTAAATTTTAAGTGCACACAATAAGATAGGACTCTCCTCAAACGGTTGAGAGACAGCTGACCGAAATAAAAGCAGGTAAATAGCTGGCTTATTATTGTAAAGATGGCACTTAAAAAATCAGAGTGTTGTTACAATTAAATAATGCGAGGTACCGACGCCGGACGGACAGACCTCTAAGAAACTATATCATTGAATTTTATTACTTCCTAAATATTTTGTTGGGATTTATCAAATATTTGATTATGGTACTATCTCTTTTTCAAAAACCATCAAATTAACAATTTTCATTAAAACCGTCTTCTTGAAAACATATAGGAACATAGATGTTCTAGATACATGTAGACAAAAATATGTCTGGAATCATTAGTTAGATTCACAAATTATTAAGGGTCTCAAATGTATTTAACGATTTTAGATACATTTGTGTCTGAATGAGTCCTTAATATTCGTATTAATATCCGCATTCTTAGCATTATTTAAGACTCATACTTATATCACCATCAATATACTTGTATATCTATGGAAAGAAAACAAAAAGAAATAATAATAAGAGTGCTACACACACATCACTTTTGCACATCGCTTAAAACACATCACTTAAAACTACGTCGTTTTGTATTGAGCAAGACCCAAATATATTTTGAGCAATGTAGGTCAAAAATAAATATGATTTTTTTTCAACACAAAATGACATAGTTTTGAGTGATGTGTAAAAATAATGTGCAAAAATAACGTGTTTCTAACATTTTTAAAAAACAAATTAAGAACACATATGTTCCGTGCACATTCAGCACACAAATGCATGGAATCATCCGATTGTCCACTATAATCATGCGAATATTCCGGATACAACTATTTTATTTTATGTATTCCTTGTTGAAAAAACAATTGAGGAAGATTTTTTAATCAAAATTGAGAAGTATTCTGCTACTGGTACTCTTTTTTGTTTGGGTCAAGGGCAATTCCTTTATCTATTATAGGGACGGGGACGGGGACGGGGACGGGGACGGGATGGGACAGTTCAGTGTACATCGAATACAGATGTGTCTTGATAATTTAAAGGTTCACGTGCATGCGACGATGCAGATGTCCGTATCTGTGTCCGTAGCATTGTTCGATTTCAAATGCTTTCGAATTCGGGTGGATAATGACGGATACATTCTTCAGACCATCAGTGTGGAAGCACAGTAGGGTTTTTGGATTTTAACAAAACTGCGTTTGTGTTCGGTTCTCCTTGTTGGTTGATCGACCTACGACGGTTTCAAAGGATTCGTCGGCGGACGGCGACGGCGCGGGGTTCGCGAAGGACGCAAGGGTCGCCTTTCATTCGGAGAAGTTTGCTGAATGCATCGATATGTTGAATATGCTCTTGCAGAGGAAAGACGATGATCCGAAGGTGTGTGTATATATCTGTATCTATATATTGTTTTCCACTTCAACTATCTGTATTCTTTAGTTATTTATTTTTGAATGCTTAGTATTGTTGATTGGTTTCAATGTAGTTTTGTGCAGATTCAGGGAGGGTGTAGTGCAGAAACTACGTCATTTTGATAACAATTTGCATCATAAGGTAACTACACAGCCTGGAAGACAAAATAGATAAAACTACGTCATTTTGTCCACACTACACGTGCACTACAGAAATAAAGAATTGAATATAAACACCAGTTAGTTAATTAACACTTAGTAATTCTTTGTTACCTTGAATGAGTTAGATAGTGTGCACTCCTGGCAAGTTACCTTTCAAGTGTTACCAAAGCATTGGATATAAGTGCAGTGGTGCGGCCCTATTTTGTTGCTGTTTCCAGAATTAGTTTTAGGAAACACTCTCGAAACTTATTTTATAGGAACTTCTTGAAAAACTTAAAAGCTTTAATTTTTGCAAAACATTGTAGATGTTTCCAAATTCCCTAAAACCATTTTCCTCCAAGAATCAAGTATAGATGACGAGTGTTTGTTTTCAGCAAACAATTTCTGAGAGTAATCTGCAACGATAATTCTGGAAACAAGAGCAGTCCCTTTACTGATTACAAAATTGAAGAAGTTACTTGTAAATTTTGGGTCTTCTTAGTTATATGTAGATTTGAATTTTGAGTTGTAATTTCAGGTTCTTCACAATATTGCTATTGCAAGGTCCTTTGAAGATGGCTGCTCAGATCCCAAGAAATTACTTGAAATACTTAATGATGTCAAGGTATGTGTCAGTAAGGTGGCGAATGCCTTTTAGTTGGAAAATGTTGTTTTCTTTGTCTTCTCCTTCTTCGTCTTTAGTCACCGTGTTATTTGTACCTGTAATGACATGTTTCTAACCACTTGTAGACTCAGAGTGTAATGACATGTTTCTAACCACTTATCTTGAGGAGTTCTGAAAATAGCATAAGTAGTTTAGTCAGTATGGTAAGTCAGTAAATATGATACAAGCATCAATATACTGCCAACAGAAGTGCATGTTTGGGTTACCATGGAAAGATTAAGGAAGACATTGTGGAAGTTTTAGAAAGGGAGAATGAATGAGATTAATTAGGTTACAGACACGAGGAGCAAGAGTTAATAGAGCAACTACTTATGTGATGCAGGCACAATATCAGGCCTGACAAGTTAATCTACCATTGCTGCACTGGTGCTGGTTAAAAAGGTTCATTTTGTAATTAGAGTTAAAGTCCAAGCCAGGCTGCTAAAGTACCTACCATTCTAATTATATTATTGGGAGTTTTATAAACTTTGTGGTCCAAACTACCCATCAATTATCAGTTGGAGTTTTTTCCAAGAATGTCTTCTTTTTCAGTTTCTTGAAATTTAAGCAATATCTATCGTTTAAAGACCAAGTTGGCTCTATTTCTTCGTGGAAGTGTTTGTTCGTTGCTTCAAGTGAAGCCAGACTTCCATTTTATTTACTGAACACTTTTACAGTCGTAAGCTTGGTTGGATTACAATATTCTCACCACAAAAGGCAATATATTGTTAGTTTAATTTTATTCTTACTGCCCCCATCCCAATACAATCAAAAAGTTCACCCCCAAGCCCCCACCTGCTCCATTTTGATACTGTCCTTGTCCTCGAGGGAAGATACTCCTTTGTTGACTTTTAAATCAACCCCCCTGCCTGAGGACAAGAACCCTTTGCTTGGCCTTTACTTTGATGATCCAGGATGCCTTCAACATTTAGTGTTATTTCTCGACTTCTACTACTGATGTTTGTGGAGGTTGAATGAATACAGTGTGTTTATGAGCTATTACGTGCCACTTACCTGTTATCTCCTTACTGTGCTGTTTTAATTTCTTTGGTGCTCTTATATGGCTCTTATATGGGGGGGTCGGCTTTCATTTGTTCTCACAATTTGGTTTACTATTCTTTATCTTGGTTTAGAAATGGAGTACTGAGCTTGCTCATGCATCTCAGGAGCATGCAGACACTGTCAGTAACGTGGGCAATAAAGCTGCATTAGGAGCTAAAGGAACTAATAGTGTGGCGCAACATTTCTCTACTGCAAATGGTTCACAAATTGGTGATGCCAAAGAATTTGACACCTCCGTGACAATGTTAAATATAGTATGTTTAGTTGATGTTGCACTTAGTTATTTTATTAAACAGTGAGTACTTAGTTGGCTTGTCAAATGTATTTATTGTTGACTTTGTTATTTTTCTTTTCTTTATCTTATGGGTCATCACAGGTTGATATTAGTTTCAAAATGCTTTTATCCAGGCAATTATCTGGTTTCATCTTCATGAATATGCAAAAGCGTACTCTATTCTGGATTCTTTATATCAAAAGATGGAGCCAATAGATGAGGTATCATGAAGCATTATATCTAACAGGTTTATTACGGGAACTTAACCCCCCGCCCCAAATGAAACAAACCAACCAACCAACAAAAAGGAAGAAAAGAAAATAATGTGGTAACATGATGCTGATCTTTTAATATTTTTTGGTTATTTATTTGCAGGCTACAGCTCTCCATATTTGCCTTTTGTTCCTGGACGTTACATTAGCTTCCGATGATCCGTGGAAGTTTTGTGTAAGTTCAACTTTCAGGAGTTTGACCAATTGTATATCCATATCATCTTTATATCGATATCGTGTCTGATAACCAACAAGTATGCTGTACCTTGTAATTTCGTTCACTTTTTCTTTTTTGCATTCTTCTTGTAGTTCCAGTGGCATTGTTCTGGTTATAACCATTTTTGGTAGCATGAGTAGAATTTCTTGCATTCTTATTTAGTTCCCATGTGTTGGATTTACAGCTTTGGTACCAGCATAATTTTCTCGATGATTCCTTTTGTGCAGAAGTGATTAGCTATTTGGAGAAAGCTTTTTCTGTTAGTAACTCCAGTCAAGTCGAATCTTCCAACTTAGTGTCAAAACCTTCTTCACTTCCAAGTCCCTTAACTGCCACAGATGGTTCTAATTCTGATTCCGTTGCTAGGTCGGATGCCTTAGGAAGTCCTTTATCTAGAACTTTATCAGAGGAGAACCTTGAAACCCTAATATCAAATATTGGCATGAGTGGACAGAATCTAGCAAGACCGTCAGGCCTCCTATCTTCGAACAATCTTTTGCATGCCCCATCTGATCAGTCCATTTCAACTAGTGATCTGAGACTGAAGTTGCAACTTTACAAGGTTCAATTTCTTCTCCTTACAAGAAACCTCAAGGCAGCTAAGCGTGAAGTTAAGATGGCTATGGCTATGGCTATCAATGCAGCACATGGGAAAGATTCTTCCGTGCCTCTGCTAATGAAATCCCAACTGGAGTACGATCGTGGGAACTACCCTAAAGCCATCAAGCTACTGATGGCATCAAGTAATCATACGGAAATGGGAATTTCAAGCATATACAACAATAATATGGGTTGCATCTATTATCGACTTGGAAAGTACCACATGTCGAATATATTCTTTTCCAAGGCTTTGAGCAATAGTTCATCCCTCCGAAAGGAAAACCCAAAAAAGCTTTAGACTTTCTCACAAGACAAATCTCTTGAAATAATATACAACTGTGGTGTGCAGTACTTGGCTTGTGGGAAACTGATACTTGCCGCGCATTGTTTCCACAAAGTTAGTTTAATTTTCTGTAGACGGCCTCTGTTGTGGCTCCGAATTGCTGAAGGCTAGTAAAGAACCTCATCTCTCGTTGTTTTCTGCCAGACGGTATCTGTTCAATGCCCTGTACTTGTTGAATTGTTTAGAGTTCAAGTATACGAATTCCGCTTCCAGTCATAGTTCCACCTTGGATGAAAACAAATGTAAGAATTCAGATAACAGGAGTTTATCTGTCTTTGATTCCAGGGGATCTAATGAAATAAATGCCAATGTGGATTCCAAAGAACAGAAGGGTGGAAATGCTCCTAATGCCACCTTACAGGGCTCCATAATGGATTATGAAGAGATTTGTAGAAGAGAGAATACGATGATCAAGCAAGCTCTCCTAGCTGACTTGGCATACATATCGAATTGCAGTTAGGAAATCCTTTGAAGGCCCTGATAACGGCAAGGTGTCTGTTAGAACTTCCGGAGTGTTCTGCAATATACAATTTTCTAGGCAATGCATACGCAACCGAGTCCCTCTGCCTCCTGAACCGACCAAAGGAAGCTGCCGAGCATTTGTTGATCTATTTGTCTGGTGGCACCAACATTGAACTTCCTTACACTGAGGTGGACTGTGAGCATATTGTGGATCCTGAAGAGTCACTTGGCACATTTTTTAATTCCAAGAACTCTTCACATGATAAAACGCATGATATCGCTTTCCTTGAGCCCGAAGAGGCACGGGGGAGTCTTTTTGCAAACGTAGCTGTGATTTCTGCAGTGCTGGGGGATGTTTGAGCTGGCCCACCAATTTGTAATGCAAGCTTTATCCATGATACCCAATAACCCAGAAGCAATTCTTACTGCAATTTACGTGGATCTCATAATCGGGAATATGCAAGAGGCTCTTGCCAAGTTGAAACAGTGTAGTCGTGTTAGATTCCTCTCGGGCAGTTCAACTCTAGAATAATCTTATTGATCATCGTAGTGTTGATGGATTTCTGCAGTAAGGAGGCAAGTCAAAATTCTTTTTTGGAGGATTTAAGCCATATATAGAGTTTCAGCCATTATTTGTTTGGCCCCACTTTTGTAATGTACAATATTGTTTGTAGTTTTGAGCGGATCACGGTGGGGGTGGCCGAAATTGTTTTGGTAACCCCCCCCCAAAGTAAAATTTTGAGATGTAGCTGTGGTCGATATTATAGATCTCATGTGCATTGATCATGAACATTGCAACTCTAAACATTCATTCGTTGTAGTAGTGAATTCTAGGTCATTTGTTTTCCAATGAGATGTAATTCCCCTTTGTTGGTATAAAATATTCTGCAATGTCAGGGCGACCCATCAGATGTGAAACACGGTGTCTCTCAGACAAAATGCACCCCTAAGGTTGTGTTTGGATCACGAATTTTCTCAAGAATTGCAAACAGAGAGAACAGGTTAGAGAAAAAAGCACAACAAGAAAGTTAAAACTTATTTCATACATCCAATGCGGTAGCATTATTAGACCATTTGTACAACCAAGAATCAATAATCAAACCTTGGTATCCGTAGTACAAAAATACAGATTGTTCCTGTCTTCAATCAAGAATAAAAAATATTTGGAGTAAAAAAAGACAAATGACAAGAAATTAGAACCCTGCTTCAGCATCAAGTGCAAAAAATTAGGCCAAGGAATTCCATATAGTCCTTGAGGATTATTACTACCTACATTGATATGCCTCACCCTAATTATTGAGCAAATAATCTCATCCGAGCTCCGGCACTTTGCACAACATATGGTACATATATATTTGTATATCTTACCTTTCCCTTCAAATCTCCCTGATTTTTTATATCCAAAACTCTTCCACCTTCACATGTTTCTTCTCCTGAGTTCTCACCAAAAAAATAATAGATTTTGTATGCATGGTGTTTACACGAGTCTCGTGAACGGATTTTGAGCTTGGACAGGCATACCAGACCCATAGGGATGAACACTTGCTCCGTAAGGGTTCTCGAAAGGATTTAAAGGCTGTTGGTGTTGTTGTGGGCCCATCATCATCATCATCTGCTGCTGCTGCTGGTGGAACATGAAAGCTTGCTGCTGGTTAGCCATGGCTGCCATCTGCACAGAATGTGGGGCCGCCATGGACTGGGAGGCAAAGAACGGGTCGTGTACTACCTGTGGCATCACAGGACCTGCCATTGGGCCCTGCTCCCATGGGTTATAGCTCGCATTTTGGTTGCTTCTCCTTATTGCATCATCGTATAGGCTGTCTAGTGTAAGTTTGTCGAGACCACCGCCCTATTTTTCCATGCGCAAGTGAAAGTCATAAATTTTTATGCTTCCCTTAGCACCGCATCTATGAAATGTGCGAGCACGCGCACACAAACGCACGCACACGCACACACATAGATTTAGGCTTTTGCTTCTACTCTCTTTGTTTAGTCTATCAGCTTTATATGATCAAGGATGTTGCAGCAACAACTGCAACACCTTGGTCCGCTATTCAATAGAAGCAAAAAGCTCGTGTAGAGGACAAATGGGAAATATAGCACAAGATAATTTGTATATAGAGGACAAATGGGAAAATATAGCAGAAGATGATTTGTACTACCAGTTTGCTAGCAGTTGAGGCACTCTCATTTGAGCTAGTAGCAGTAACAAGAGCCAGTTCCCAGCCTGTTGCTCCATTTGTAAAAGGTACACCGGCAGTTGTTGGTTGATCAGCTGCAACCCCCAACAGAAAAAAAAATTATAAGAGGTGTTTCTATACTAAGGAGAAAATCTACCGTCGAAATAATATGCAAGTAAAGGGAGTGAGACAGGGAACCGTTAGTTGGTGATTTCTAGCGAACTAAACAAAGTCCTTGACATTAGATGGTGATTTCACTAGAAAGTTAATTTGTCCTTATTAAGGGAGGCCCTGGTTTAGGGGTTAAAACTCAGGCCAGTAACTTTGAGGTTGTATGTTCCACCTCCCATTACGAGCCAGTGATAAGCATAGTTTTTTAATCTTTGTTAATGTTTTGTTGATAGTTGATTTTATTAGAGTGGCCATGAGACTCCGATGAAATTTCAAGTGTTGTCCATTTTTACAGCATGGATTTCTAAAGAAAACCTACCAACAGGCACAATAGCCAAAGCCATCGCATTCTTCTCATCTAATTCAGAAGCAGCTGGAACGGGATCGGTGAAACCCTAGTAACAGAAAATTGTAAGTGCTAAAACTCCAATTGATTTGGGTAAAAAGGGAAATAAGTACTGGAGATGCTTCAACAAAAAAGGAATCTGTTAACAGAATGAAAATAGTAAAGATTACCAGTAGATCGGGTGGATTAGGAGCAACAGGAGCTTCTGTCTTAGCTGGTTCTGGTTCTCTTTCTGGTTCAGGTGGAGGTGGGGATGGTGGCCGTGCCTCAAGCACCTCTGAAGTCTTTTTGTCCTCTATGGCCAAGACTATCTTGGGACTAGCACTTTTAACATCACCCACCTGCTTTTTAGTAGAAGTCACTAAAAGAAAAAATTGGCCACATCTTCAAAACTTAAATAAATTTTCGCATCAAATCCGAAACAACCAAAAATTTTCAACTCAAAAGGTTCAGAAACAATAGGCCCTGCACCAACAGGCTTCAACATTCCTAAGTTGCCACAAATGTTCCATATAGTTCATGAAGCTAAAATGAGAACTTCTGTTAGTATCATAACGGTGGAACACATCAGAGACTTTCAGGTTGCAAATGTTAAAACTTCTAATTCCACTCAATTTTCCAATCTGCAGGCCATAAAAAAAGTGACAGAAACCATCCAAAGAAAATAGCCTAAACTTCAGATATTTTGTTACAAGTAGAAAATAGTCTCCAACTTCGGATAAGCAACCTTGATATTTGTGAATCTGAGGTCATGCGTGAAAACTCTGGTGTATAGGGCCAATAGGAACAAGCAGATACAACAAAAACATTTATGATTTCATCAAAATCCAAACATTGGCACTCCTCGTGACCACTGATATCTGTTGCTTTACCGCCATCGTAATAATTCAACATTTGACTAGCTTTCTACGTAAATAAAAAGTTCATCAGAAATTTCCTGTACCGGATCCTTGCGAAATGTTGAGCCCCGTGGAGCTTCCCTCACGTAATCTTCCATTGCTTGCATAAATGATGCTGGCGGCTTCATTACCAATCAATAAACAATTGCATCAGGATTAATGTGGGAAATAATGGTAAAGCGACAGGACTCACGGGCTGTGAAAGGACTGAAGAGAAATCCAAAACCTGCTCAATCTTGATAAATGTTTCCCCACGTCCAATGTCAAGGCCTTTGCAAATCTCATAAAACTCTGACAGCCTCTCTGCCTGAAAATATAGCAATACTTCAAATGTACGCTGATGAAGACAGAACTACTTTTACCCTAGCTAGTTTGTTTCTAAACTTTTCCCGTAAAAAAAAAAAAAAAAAAAAAAACGTAGATGGTTGGTAGAAATAATAGACAAAGATGCATTACCTGTTGCCCTGCTCTCCGATATATATCCAAAGCCCTAAGAGCATCACTGCGTTGCATCTCAAAGAACTGTTACAAAGCATCTTATCAGACATCCAGGATTTGCTAAAAAAGAACTATTCAGTGAAAAAAGAAAAAGCCAAAGACTACCTTGTCAACCAAATTGACAGT
>JABCMJ010009847.1:0-10252 GCA_014822125.1 Arbutus unedo | reverse complement strand
AAATAAGTCCCAGCTATTAAACAATTTTTATTTTTCGTCGCATATCAAATCAAGAAATTATTCAGCCCCGTTCAACAATTCATTATTCGTGAGGGGGGCCGAGAAAATTTTCGAACGCAACCATGAGTGCATGTTATTGTGTATCCCACGACTCAATACACCCTTTTTGACGCACGTGCAAGCACTATTCCATGATTTCAATCGATAATGCATGGAAAGGTAATCTTACATCCATCGTAGTTCAAACGCATCAAATATGATCCCAAAGCCCGAAAATCAAGTATTCACAATGAACGGAGGCTTGGGGAAATCATATGAACCATAGAAGGCCAAGGCTTGATGGAAGACCAACGGAAAAATCAAGTAAAATGGGTTATCCTAGCACAGTGGGCATGTAGCTATAGATCAAGGCACCGGTACTTCCATATTCAATGCAACCATGCTCCTTTATCAATCCACTTCAAGTTTGAAGAGACTAGAGTATAGAGAGTAAAGGCACCGGTACCCTAAAAGTATAACATCAGTGCCTCCTTCCAAATGCTGAAGAAACCAAAATACATAAGGCAAATGCATCGGTGCCTCCCCTTCAAAAGCTGTTAGAAATAAAGTACTACGAGGTCTTGGCACCGGTGCCTTCTCAATTTATATGTGCAAACCAAAGTGCTACAAAGCTTTGGCACCGGTGTTTTCATTTTTAATGCACTAGTGCCTCCTCTTTTCTAAAGACCAATTCCTCAACTCTAGAGACAAACCAAGTACAGAGATGGCTTGGCAACAATGCCTCCATTTTCAATGCACCGGTGCCCCATGTGTGATAGAGGAAGATTTGGTCTAATTTGGTTGACACATGGGGACCACTTTACTTGGTTTTGGTGCCACCACAGGGGACAAAAAGGACTCTTACATGGATTAAGCACGTTGGGCAATTTGTCAACTTATGGGCTATGCTTATAATAGAGCTTAGAATAGAAAGAGATATTTTGTAGGATTTTTACATACAAGAAAGCATGAGCTATTATTTTGTATCATCATCCAACACTTAGCAAAAATCAGATTATTGCATCCTTAGAGAGCTTAACTCTCTCTCTCTAAACCTATTGTGTTCTTCAATATTGTTCTTCAAGTTTTGAGTGTTATTCATCCTTACACATTTTGTTCTTACAAGTTACTTATTGTTACATATTCAAGGAAGTTTTGGTAAGATCTACTCATATCATTTTCTTGATTTTACATTTCTATAACTCAATCTTCTGACATTTGTCAGAATCTTAGTTTTTGTTATTGTTTCATGATTTTCTACAGATTTTGAGTATTAGCTTGGTAATAATACTTTCATTCTCCCTGATAAGAATGTTTACCTTATTTTCTCGTATTTCTTCCATTTTCCAAGAAAGTATGAGTATCTAAACACCTATAGGTTGAGTCTAAGAGTGAGGTTTGTTCTTAACCATATTGGTCACTATCTTCTTAATCATTTTCATGCTTGTTTAAGGATCTCTCTAACTTCTTATTTTTGAAACAAAAAGTAAGAATTAAGTTCTTACTTAGTTATTATCATCCTAAGAGTTGGTATATCTAATACTTGAATCGATGTCCTTCTTATTTTGACATTGTTGTTTTGAACTTGAAAAGATCCAAAAACACACTTTTAAATTTAAAACCCTGATTTTCATTGACATATGTCCGATCTAGAACCCTAGACTAGGAACTAGATTGAGTCATATAGAAAAGAAGTCAACCAACAAAAATTTTGAATGAATCGAACCCGAAGACCTAACCTAACCTTTAATCTAATTTATTCCCTCATTTTTAGCATTGTAGTTATCACTTAACAACCAAACAAACTTGGACATTGACATCCGAAACATCGAAAAATTAATTTTGCGAAATCTTTTTCTCTAACTACTTTTTACCGTGAATCGATACTCTAGACTCTCTACTATAACTCTTTTAAACCTTTGAGGAAAGTTCTGTTTCAAATATTAAATTTTGACTTGGGCCAGCACCCTAACAACCCACTTTTGCCAGTCAGTCAACTAGCAAAAAGAGAAATGTCAGCTATCTTTAACCCTGAAGTGGGTGTAGAAAGGTAGGTAGAAGGGACAAGCTCTAGGGAGTAGACTAAGAAAGCCTGGAGAAGGCTTCTCTCTCTATTCCCCAAATGTCGTCTCTCTTTAAGCAGCTCAAATGTTTAGTCAATTAACAACTACCTTGACAGGTTTCAAGTATATATAGGCACACTAGGCCCATACTCTGGTGCCAAGTGTCTTGATGTATACTTGACACATGTCCCTTCCCCAAAATATCTTACCGTAGTGGCTCTGCTCCTGCTATGACTCACGGTTACGGTAGGTCTCACGACGATCCCTTCTCCTTTGAAGCCACCGATCCATTAGTTCCCTTTTTTTTTTCTTAAGTAGGGTCAAAAGACTACCCACTCAGACCCTCCTCGACCATTGTCGCCCCATCTCTGCAACCCATACGCCTGAACCCTGCCATCGCAGCTCAGGTGGGTACGCGTCAGGATTGGTGTGTTGGACCTCATAATCTACTTCAATCATATTCCCATCCTCTCCCTTCGTTTGTCTCCTGTCCGCTCGACACACGGTTGTGACTGGCCTTGATCCTTAGTCTGCGATTTTGGGCCCTAACGGTGCTCAGGCCGTGCACCCTCTAGAATCTTAAGTTTTGTTACGACCCGAATATCGTCAACCTCGATGGCGGGACTCGAAATCTCGTGTCTACTGTGACTCAGCCTTCGTCGACCTTGGGTCTCGGGCCCTGGAGGCGAGGCTTGGAATATTGAATTTAATGTGACCAATATTCGTCGGCATCGGGTCTCGGGTCTCGGGTCTCAGAGGCGGGGCTCGAAATCTTGAGTTTGCCGTCATTCGGCCTTTGTCGAGCTTGGGTCTCAAGCCTCGAAGCTTGGATCGTGAAATGTGCAGCCCCCGACCTCATTGGCGAGGGCCTCGACGCTCGAGTATGAAACTTTTTACCCTCGACCTTGTCAGCCTCGGAGCTCAGGATGTGAAGTTTCAAGCTTGACATGTCACTTCAAGGCTTAAGAAAAATCTAGATTTTTGTCTACCTCCCCCATTCTTCCTTCACTCCATACTTGAGCTCTCTTCTTCTCTCTAGAAAATCCTCCAACCAAAGTCGTCTTAATTCTTCGGTGGACATTGTCATGGAGCGCGGTGATCATTTCAGGTCTCACCCCATCTGTCGCACGCTCTTTGACACCTTTCCACCCCTCCCGATGATCAGTGGTGGAAGATCCCATACCTAGGTGGCCCAGAGGATCCGTTATGTTAGGGGTGGAGGCATTATAGCCGACCAACATCACTGCTCCGATTGAGCCCCTCCTCTTTGTGCATGAGGTTTCACCCGACGATGCTCACCCTTCATTGATGCTCTGTCTGTGCATTGAGTGGGGGGATGTCCCTTACTTGCCTACACAATATGGCTTCGGCTCTCAGACACCATAGTTCTAGATCGAGTGGGTGGACGTGGTGAACTCTGTCTCGGTGTATAGGGTCATTCTGTATGCTATTGGCATACTTGATTCTGTCCTTCTATTTCATGATTTGACGATGAACTGAATGCCCATCAATCTCGACTTTGCTGCTTATCAATGGAGCTAGGATACCCATACCTTATACGGTCTATAGGGCGAGGTTGGTGCCACTCTTGAGGACGTCATCATTCAGCTCTGCCTCGACATTCATAGGACACACTCTACGAGATTAGGCCAAGGTTGACTAGCTTTAGTTAGCCTTCACAGAGTCCGGGCAGCTGGGTTCCAAATTCAATTCCATTAGGGAAAGGCATGACCACTCAGTGATGAAAAGACTTCTTGGGGATACTGGATGCGGTACTTTTTTAAGCGCACCCAGCCAAAGGCGCATGTGAGTCTGGAGTAGCATGCCGGTCCCGCATATCTAGGTGAGCTCTATTTGGAGGGGTTCTTGGTCTATTTTCTGTCTCTTTTTGTTCTACTCAACTTTCCCTCTGAGGGCCCGAGCTCTCTCACTTTTCAATTGACAGTGTGTCTTGCAGCGGGGGATCACATCCTTCTGGTCCTGTTGTTCCTAGGCTCTCTATTCTACCAACTGGATTAGATTTATGTTGACACCAAGTGGTCTGTTGGGATGTTTAGCATCTTTGCCATGGTGCATACTAGGTTTCTTGTATGCTATTTCTATGGGCACTTCCAATTTGTAGCCCCTACACCCCTTGTCCTTCCCATCGCGAGACTTGAGGAGCACCTCGATGTCTTAGGTGTAGGCTAGTGTAGGACGGGGTTAAGATTTCTCAACCCTAGTCTCTTTATTGGTCGGGCTAATCTATGACCAAGCTTTATAGGGTTGATTTTGATCAGTTTGAGCGATTTGTCCCCTGTCCCTATGTACGGTTGGAGCCCATTGTCGAGATTCCTGTCCCATATTTTTAAACCATGGAGGTGAAGCACCTTGACCTTGATGACAGCTCCACATCCCAGCACTTCTCCGAGCTCACTACCTTTGTGCATGTCTGTCCTTGCTCATTTTCAATTTTGAGTGAGATGAGATCGTTGTTTGCTGTGTACTGCCCGAACCGGATTTGCTTATAATTCGAATATGACTAGGGGCACCCGGCCCCCACCCGCGTTATGGTTGTTCCTTGCCAGTATTGGTCGTTTTATCCATGAGTATGGTTCAGACCTATTTGACGAGTACAACCAAGTCACAATGCCACAGCGGTTCAAGATCGATCAGTTCACTACTCCACACGGCACCTTTTGGAGAAGAACCTTGACTCATTGTCTATCATTCCGACTATTCCTTTTTATCTTTTATACGGGATGTTTCCCTATGTGTGGTGCATAAAGGGGCCAATCATGGCTCGGGGAGCCATTGGGCCTTGCTTGTCAGCACGACACCTCTGTGGATGGACACCGCCGCCGCATCTTCACTAGCCACCGCTCCGACTCCGACGGGACCTGTTGTAGCGCATCATATGAGAAAACATTTGAGGAAGGTACATCTCCTACTCTCCCTTTACTTTCTCCATGCATATATATTTTTTTAGTTTATGTGTACTTCCATTTCTGAGTTTCTTCTGGTCTTATTTTCAGGGTCTTCCTCAAGTTGTTGCAAATTTGATGCAAAAGACAAAAAAAAAAAAAAAATTCAATGACAGTAATATCAAAAATTAATACCTCAGATTATCAGGCAGTAAAAACTGAACACATCTCGAACGAACATTCACACTCTTCGTTAGTGCCGGTTTTATGTGAGGCTTTGAAAGCTCAAAAAAACATAAAGATGATAAGAGAGTAAGCAAGCTAAAGAAAGAGAAAACCAATTTATTGAGAAAAGAGGATTTACATAGATGAAGTGAGATTATTGAAGAGGTAAAAAAAAATACATTGAATTTTGTGTATACCAGAGTTTATTGTTGGAAACATGTTTATTTGCCACAGGTTCTTTTTGGAAAAAGAGTTTAATTTTCACTGTGACTTCACTAGATTAACTGGAGGAGTGTAAGATGACTGTTAATATGAATTATAAAGGTTATTAGGTTGATAGTGATTGTGGGAAATAAATAGAGATTGATGATGGGAATTTTTAGAAAACTTTGAAACTATATATGGTCGATAATAGGGATTGAGGATAGGTAGAGTAGAGATTGACGCTAGGGATTCTTAGAAAACCTCGTGCATATGGTAGATAGAAATTGATAATAGTAATTATCTCTTCAATTTAATTTTGGAACCAATCAAATTCTGCCACTTGGTATGCCTAGAATGACTCTCACGAAAAATTGTTTTGTAATACAAAAAGATTATTTTGGTTTGAAAAAAGAGCACTTCAAAGAATGCATTTTTTTTCAAAAATAATACAAACTCTTTTTAATAAATTAACAGAATTTATTGACATCTTGTAGTTTGCAAAAAAAAAATAATTTCAAACTTTTTTAGAAAAAATGTATTGTATTAGATCTTGATTTTGCAAATGGAATAATCTTTTTAAGACATAAGAAGTCTATTTGTAACGCCCTGATTTCTTGAAACATTAATTACAAACTTTTAGTTCAATTATTTATTCAATTGAAACGTAAAATTAAGAAAAATATTTTCTATTGATAATTTAAACAATAGAAAATATGATAAATCAAAATTTTACAAATGCAAAAGTGGAATTGATAGAAATACCCATTTGAGTTTACATTTATTTGAAAAATAAAATAACAATGCGTCTAAGGATAGGATAGCCAAACGCCACCAATGTATTCTTCTGCAGATTTTGGCTCTTCATGCTCGATGGTTACTCCAACTCCTCTGCTACATCTGTTATGAAACACCAGGGGTAGAGAAATTGCTCCGATGAGTAATAAAACTCAGTAGGAAAAAGTCACCGAAAAATCAAACACGAAAAATACAGATATACAGCAAGACAAAGTGATACATGCGATAATAACTGAAAAGGAGATAAGACACATAGGTTAGTTATGCTTCCATTCTTTTTAAGTTTCTAGGAATATCATTCTCTCCTGATATTCTATTTTTACACGACTATCTAGAATAGAGTATTTAGTTGATATTGACAAGTCCTTACCTAGATAAGGAAGAGACCTTTTACCATTTACTTGAGTCAATATCTATCTCACTCTAACTAGACCCGACCGAATATGTGGCTTTGCCAAGTCAAGTATTGTGACATATCGTCCCACATTGAAAGTTTACATGGATGATTTTAGATATATAATGAACCATGTATGCTATTGCTAGTAACTTGGACTTAAGCATTTTGGCCCATGTGATTAGGCTCCAACAAGTTATTGGGCCAATGGTATACATGGAGCATTAAAAATGATATCAAAGTGACCATTGTACACGGTCGAGTGTGAGGTCGAGATTTTGTTTGGTCACTAGAGAATAGATTCGGGATTAGGTCGTGGTGGCTTTAGTGTTCAACCCTTTGTGAGGGCACAAGATCTTAAAGGTGGGAAGATTGTGACATCCCGTCCCACATCGAAAGTTTACATGATTGATCTTGGGTATATAATGAACCATGTAGGACACTATTAGTAACTTGAGTTTAAACATTTTGGGCCACATAGTTGAGCTCCAACAAGTTATTGGACTAATGGTATACATGGGGCGTTACAGGTACCAACAAACCTTAGCCGCTTGCCCTTTATCGACTCAAGGATGCCTAAGACAATGTTGTAACTCCCTTGGGGCCCAGAGCTGTAAACACAGACATACCCCGAAGTCACCTCCATGCGAATACACACATCTTCTAGTTGAGGTCTTTAATCAAACGGGACGATGCCCGGTGGGATTCTGACCCACATAGAACACAAACTTGGAATGACATCCAGAACAACACTTGGCATGACAACCGTAACAATACTGGCACGATGGCCACCAATATCCATTTTTTAAGTTTTTTGTTAACATTCTTACTTGTTATCTACATAGTTTTACTATTTATAATGTTCACCTAACACCCTTTATTGTCTTATTATAGGTAATATTCGAACCAGTGTCCCTAACGTAAATTCTAGGTTTTCATATAAACCACATATTACCGTATAGTTCAACTTACTATAGTTCGATAGCACGAAGTCTATTATATATTAAACTAACAGCACGACGACCACATTAAACTAACGGCACAACGACCATATCACATCATGCTTTTGCGGAAGCTATTTGGGCTTAGTCCGTCTCCTATTTCTCAATTCTTTCAGTTTGATGGGAGTGCTCTCGTTTCTAGGTTTGGATGTTTTTAAGGGTCCTTTAGTTATGTGTGGGGTCAACAGCATGATAAGGGAGTTATTATTGTTAGTCTAGCATTAGGGGAATCCATTACGGAAACTTTCAAACTCCCCTTTCCTAATATAAGACCCAGTCCTAGATTGCTTGCTTTGCTATTAGCCAGCACAACAGCTATAACTATAATCGACAATTATAAACTTGGACAGCACAATGGCTGAACCCGAGTCACTAGTTTATCTACTACATATTTTAGAATTACTAATTCACAACTACTAACAACCACAATTATAACCATAACATCGACAACAAACAATAACATAAGATGATAGTCAAAGTTGGTCAAATCGCGCACACAAAGTCTCATAGAGACCCGTGGACAAACCTAAGGTATTCATGGATGCATGTGCGATGTGAACATACAAAACAATGATGGTTATATTCCAGTTCTACTACCCGTAAAGCCCGATTAACATTCTTTAACTTGCTGAATTTCACTAGGTTGCTCGAGAGGTAGCTCGAGCGGAGGTCTGCCTAAACTTTGGGTTCTAGATTTTGTTTTAAAAAATGCTAGGATCTCTTAAAAATAAGTCAGGTCGCTCAAGCGGCCTATAGCTCGCTTGAGCGAGTCTTCGTTTTTGGCAGATTCTGATTTTAGGGTTTCTACTCCAAGCAGCTCTATCTAAACCCTAATACGGTGATCTTTGACATAAAATTGAAATAAAACCCCCATACAGAAACCTCATACATCATAGATCAAAAGCCCTCTAACCATTACATTGATTGTTGCACATATAGTTTCAATTTCATGCTTTTGACAAAGAATAATAAATAAATCCTAATATATTTTTCTAAATAAAAAATTGAATAACAACCTATGTAATATAATATTCTAAGGGTTAGAAGTGATTCTTTCTACCTCAATTGAAGAATCCAGGAAAAAATTGAACACGGATTTGGAAGAATTGGGTAGAGCTTCAATCAGGGCTTCTTTTCCCTCAAGAACACCATGAACACCAAGAATAACCTCACAATTTCTTTATACTATCTAGATTACGAAATTTAACTGCAAGTTTATTAGGATCCAAGTCTAGCTTATATAGGATTTGAGGTAAAAACCCCTCACAATTTCTAATTCAATCCAATTAAACGCGGTCATGAATTTCGCCAATCAATTTTGTAATTAACCACAATAATTCGATATTAATCCTCAAATAATTTTGTTTATTCATATTAAAACCGAAGGAATCTGATGTTTGGTCATAAGTTCTCCAAAAATCACAAATTAATAGCCATGATTGCAAAGAAAACCTTGAATATTCCTTTCACAATGTTGCTATATCACGATAGCTCGAGTGGTCTTCCTAACTTCTGAAATTTCAAAATTTAAATAATTAAAACTCTAATTAAATACTTAATATAAATTTAAAATTCTTAAGACATAATTTTATCTGATAACATTATTATTTCAAAAACTAACAAATAACGTTGTTTGTTAAGATATCTGTTAAAAGCAACAAATGGTGTTAACTGATAAACAGTAATAGGTAATTTTATCTAATAAAATTATCATTTCAAAACTAAAAGATAAAGTTCTTTTTTCAATAGGCAAGTCAAATAACATTATATGTTGGTTTGATATATGTATTTGTCAAATTGGAAAACATAAAACATAAAACATATAATTTTATTTGATAATATTATTATTTTGAAAACTAACAGATAACGTTGTTTGTTAAGGTATTTGTTTAAATCGACAGAAATATTGATTGATAAACATTAACAGATATAGTGATCTAATAAAACAGATAAAATTATTTGTTGTCATGCCTTCGATTTTAAGTAATAAAAACATTCACATTTTAAATAAAACCAGCCAATTCCAAAAAAAATATTCCTAAATTATCCTTTTTCAGAATCCAAATAAGTTCATAAATTTCAAGTATTACAATCCAAAAAGGGGCACACCAGATCCGATAACCAAAATAACATGTTAAAGTGTTAGATATGATTTGAATTTGAGTATACAGTTCTACAAAAGAGAAGTTACTGTACATTTTTCAAAAAGATAAGTCTAAAGATGATATATAACTCCTATCATGGTGAGCTACAAAGCCCAGTAGAGATGTCTATACCAATATTATATGGATATGCGAAGATTTGGCATGGTTCATGTACAATTCACAATAACACGCTTATGACAAATAATCCACAAGTCTTCGAGTTACGATCACAAAATCTAGGATATAAAACAACAAGTCAACCTGACGAATCAACTCACATTTCTCTTATCGATTCAATTGTCATATACCAACTAGCACATCACCCAATGGTGGCTAGGACTAGCACATCTCCCGTCGGAGGCTAGGCGTCACATAACTAGCACATCTCCCGTCGGAGGCTAGACTTCATCTAACTAGCACATCTCCCTCGGAGGCTAGACGTCATGTAACTAGCACATCTCCCATCGGAGGCTAGACAATACAT
>JABCMJ010009843.1:0-24563 GCA_014822125.1 Arbutus unedo | reverse complement strand
ATTTATTCGTTATGTCGGATACTAATATCTACCTGTAGGGTTTGACATAATCGAAACTTTTAAATTTCCTCAAGAAAATATCATCAATCCCTATAAAGGAACGTGGATTCCATTAATAATTAACAGTTATAATACACTTAATATTGTGACCCAACTCATTGAGACTATTGGCCCACAAGGTCTCACTCTATTAATTATCTTTGGGTTATGAGAATAAACATTCATAATAACCATGAGATGTGAATTGTATTATATTGTTAGTATAAATATAATTGCCTAAAAATGATCATGTTCAATACACACAAAGTGTACTAATACAGTGAGTTTAAACTATATCATTTTTCATACTCAAAACAGACCTACTGAAAGACTATGTTACAGTCATACTGGTGGTATGTCCAATTTCACCTAAGACTGTGAACTAAAGACTTATATTATATAACAACCTAATCTAATTATCTGTGTGTAAGTCAAACTCTATACATTAGATCATCTACTATGTAGGATAAGAGACACCCATGCGCAATATGATATGATATAATACAAATATTGCCCATAAAGATTTTCGTGAAGAAAAGGAATAACTGTTTAAATAATCCAAAGCAAATATTAATTTATTACATAAAGTCATGACTTTTAATATAAAATCCTAACACGGTGTTGGGGATGTTGGAGGCTATGACCTCACGATGGCAGTGGTTGAAATTGATAAATATTTCTCTCATAATCTTGTGGTTCGATGCCCCCGAGATGTGGCTATCATGAAGTGCACTTGGATGATGTGGTTAGTCAACGGGGAGAGGTTCCGCGTGAGCAAGTAGATGAAAGAGTTTAGTAGAATGTTGAACCACTAGTTATCTCGAGTACATTTGCGTGAGAGTTTATCCCAGCACTCGACGAATCTAACCTTCTGAATTCAACACCTAGAGCAACCACTAACAACCGAGCTATAGACGCAATGAGAGAATTCTGTCGTTTGAACCCACCACAATTCAGTGGTGAAGGTGGCAACTCCTAGCAGCCAACCATTGACTTATTGAGTTTCAGAAGCTTTTTAACCCGTTGTTGATCATAGAGGATGGTATCAGGGTCCAGATAGTGGCATGTCAAATTACTAGGGAGGCGAATGAATGGTGGGCATCTATTTTGAAAGCATGAAAAGATGCGAGGAGGGCCACTAGGACGGCTAATCAAGCCAAGAAGCCGAACATCGAGAACTAGACTTGGGCCAAATTTGAGGTCCTGTTTGAAGATCAGTATTTTCCAAAGTCGCACCATGAGCAACTAAGGGAGCAGTTTGAGAAGTTAGAGCAAGGCACTATAACTGTTTTGCAGTACGCTTCACGATTTTAATCTTTATCTCATTTTGCGCGGGAACTAGTGGCTTCGAAAGATAGAAAATGTCGTTACTTTGAGAAAGATCTTCACTCTTCGGTCAAAAGGCTTGTGGTGAGCTCGCACAAAGTGAAGATTTTAGATATTATTAATTGTGCTAGAAACGTGGAGTTACCAAAGGATGTATAGAGGAATCCAAGGGCTTGGGAGTTGAGGCAATCTAATGTTAGTTTAAGTTCTTCTTCAGGCAGTTCTAGGAGCCAAGGGAGCAAGATGCAGAGGGAATCATTTCAGACTTTGCATGGCCGATCGAACCTTAGGCCACCCACTTCTTTTGATACTCAGAGTACTACTTCTAGACCACCCCTGGTATGTTGCGGTTGTAACAAACCCAATCATATTCGTGCTTAGTGTCCGGTACCTTCAAAAGTTTGTTATTTGCAGGCAAGAATGATTGTATTGTGAGAGATTATCCTCAAGGGGCAAAGGTGCGCAGTGAGGCAAGTTTTGTGCAATAGTCAAGGTTTAGATAGGGTCATGGGCAGCGGCAGTTTAGGGGCACTTAGAGACAACAGCAGCCTCATTTTCATCAGAACACTCCTAGTCATGGGTCTCAAGTTGAGAGGGGAGTGAGTTCTTCGACACCTACTTAGGATTTCAAGCAAAAAGGTGTTTTGTGGGGGGTCACCACACTCAAGGAAGGATTTTCAATATCACGTCTATTGTTCCATCTATGACTTCTTAGGCTCCAGAAATGTCCATTATGAGGGGTACATTTCTCTTGTACAATTTCTTTACAAGAGTTCTATTTGATTATGGAGAATCCCATTCATTCATTGCTACACCATTTTGTGTGTGTTTTGGACTTGAAAACTAAACGTCTTGATCCTCCACCGTTTGTTGAAACACCTTTTGGAGGAAGATTGCCACTTAGCAGTATTTGTAGAAATTGTAAACTTGTCATTCTCGACCATGGTTTCATATTTGATTCATTATTTTGGACATGTTAGGATTTGACCTTATCTTGGGCATTGATTGGTTGTCCACGTTTCATACCACTATTAATTGTTTCAAGCATTAGGTCTATATTTATTCACATATTGGTGGTTGTTTTGAATTCTTTGGGGAGTATCGAGAACAGTTGGAGCCTTACTTTTGTGGACCTCGAAAGCAAGAGTCTACTTACGATTTGTTGGCAAGTTTGATTTTGGATGAGGACGTATCTGCACATGGAGAATTGTCGTTAGTGGTTTTTGATTTTCTAGATGTATTCCCAAAATAGTTACCTGGTTTACTCCTGAGAAAGAAGTTGAATTTATGACAGATTTACTTCCCGATATTGCTCCTATTTTGATGCCTCCTTATCGTATTGCACCGAACGAATTCAAATAATTAAAGACACGGTTGCAAGAGTTACAAGATTTGGAATTCATTCGCCATAGTACATCGTCGTGGGAAATGTTGGCCTTATTGGCACAAAAGAAGGATGGATCGCTACATTTATGTATCAATTATGATAAACTTAACCATGTTGCCATTAATAATAAGTATCTGATACCTAGGATTGATGATTTGTTTGACTAACTTCGGGGTGCTACCTAATTCTCGAAGATCGATTAGAGGTCATAAGACAACAAACCTAAAGTTGTTTTTTGTACGAAATATGGGCACTATGAGTTTGTGATTATGCCATTCGAATTAAGTAATGTGCTAGCAACATTCATCGACCTTATGCAGCATATTTTCCACATATATCTTGATCGATTTGTTGTGCTTTTCAGCAATGACATCTTAATTTACTCACCTATGGAGGAGGAGCACTAGTCTCACCTTGTTGTTGTTCATGAGCTTTTAAGAGAACGTCGCTCATACACCAAGCTTAGTAAGTGCAAGTTTTAGTTATCCAAAATTAAGTTTGTAGGGCACGTTATTTCGAAGGGTGGTGTGTTCGTTGATCCGAAAAAGATAGAGTCTATTATGAGTTGTCAACGACCGAATAATATCTTTGAAATTCGTAGCTTCTTAAGTTTGGCTGGGTATTATCGTCGATTTGTCCTTGAGTTTTCTCGTCTAGTGGCTCTAATGACACGATTGACCCATAAGGGGACACATTTTGTATGGAATGATACTTGTGAGGCAGTATTTGAGGAATTGAAGAAACTTTTGACTAGTTTGCTGATCTTGATTGTGCCCAAATAGGAAATTGGCTACTCCATCCACTGCAAGGCTGTCAAACAATAGCTTGGACACATGTTGATGCAAACAAAAAGGATAGTAGCATATGGATCGCAACAATTGAAGACACACAAACAAAATTATCCCACCCACGATTTGGAACATGTGTCCGATGTTTTTGCATTAAAGATTTGGCGGTATTATTTGTATGGAGAGAAATTTAAAGTCTTCTCCGATCACGAGAGTTTGATGTATCTATTCTCCTAAAAGAGTTGAACTTGTGACAATGCCATTGGATAGAGCACATAGAAGATTATGATTTTGACTTGCAGTATTACCTAGACAAGGCCAACGTTGTAGCGAACTCATTGAGTAGGAAAATGACACATCTAGAGAGCCTAGCAATCCTTGAGAGGAAGACGATGCAAGACTTGGGATTGTATACATTGCATTTTGAGGAAGTTCGAGACAGAGTGACCATATGCAACTTGATAGTTCAATCTACGTTATCGACTTGAATGATTGGGGCTCAACAAACTGATGATGAAGCAGGCGATTTTTGTATGAGGTTCCTTAGTGGAAATGCATAAGAGGAATGGATGATTCACGCCGATCAAAGTCTACATTATCGAGGGAAGTTGTTTGCCCCCATGTCGCCGGGAAGAGATTTTGCAAGAGTTTTACCATTCTCCATTAGTTGTTCATCCAGGCGGAATGAAGATGTATCATAATTTGCGTCGATATTTTTGGTGGTCTGAAATAAAGCGAGATGTGGTGAACTCTTCAACAAGTTACCTTACATGCCAATAAGTGAAAGCTGAGCATGAATGACCCGCTAGAGAGTTTCAACTGTTGCCTGTGGCCAAGTGAAAGTGGGCGATGGTTATGATGGATTTTGTTTCAGGTTTACCGAGATCACGAAGGGGGCATGATGCAATTTGGGTGACTGTGGATCAATTGACTAAGACCGCTCACTTCTTACTGATTCAGGTGACCAATTCAATTGAAATCCTTAATCGTTTGTATATTTGAGAGATTATCCATTTTCATGGGATCCTCATATCCACTGTGTCCAATCGAGACCCGCAATTCACCACACATTTTTGGCAGAGCCTACGAGTGGCACTTGATACGAATGTTCTATTTAGCAATGCGTATCACCCTCAGACAGAAGGGCAATCCGAACGAACAATACAGATTTTAGAAGATATGCTTAGAGCATGTGTCATAGATTTTTGAGGTAGTTGAGGAGATCATTTACCATTGATTGAATTCACGTACAATAATAGATATCAATCTAGCATTATGATGGCACCGTATGAGACTTTGTATGGGAGCCCGTGTAGATCACCCGTGTGTTAGACCGAATTGTGAGAAGCAGTCATTGTGAGATCAAACTTGATTGGGGAGGCCGAGATTAAAGTGATTCGCTAACGATTTTTTGCCACTCAAAAGGAAGACAACTGAACAAGTAAAGATAATCTATCAAATATTGCTAATTCCACAAAGTCAATAGAAGAACTATGACGATCGTCATTGTCACCCATTATCATTCAAGGTGGGAGACCATGTATTTTTCAAGGTGTCACCGTGACAGGGTTTATCACATTTTGGGCAAAGGTGTAAGCTTTTACCGCTATATATTGCGTCGTTTGACATTATCGAGACGATTGGAGAAGTCACGTATCAATTGACTTTACCACCAAAGTTGTTGGGTGTTCACGATATATTCCATGTATCGATGTTGAGAAAGTATGAGCCAGATTCGTCGCATGTACTCGAATTGTCTAAACTTGAGTTAGAGGTCGATGCTTCATATGGAGAGGAGCTGATACGGATCTTAGATTCTCAGGAGCGAGTGTTGAGGGGTAAGACGATACATTTGGTTTGAGTTTTGTGGAGTTATCAAGGCAAAAAAGAGTTGATACGGGAAAGACAAGATGAAGTTAGAGAGAACCACCAGCATTTGTTCACGTTGTGATCGTTTACATTTTCTATTATGAATTTGATAGTCATGGACTTATTGCATATTTATTGGCATTGTTGATACACGACTTGTAGCGATGTGGTTTATCTAATTTCAAGAATGAAGATCCTTTATGGATGGTAGGATGTAGAGACCCAAAAAATTTCTTATTTAATTTTAATGTTTGAGTTAATGTGTGGAATTGAAGTGAGTAATGTGATTCAGGGTGTACGTGTATTGAAATGGTAGCCTTGGGACTTGATGTAGCATGTGTATAAGGTGAGGGGATGAATGCAATTTTGGGGTTTATATTTCATAAAATATCATGAAAAGATTTGAAGCAAATTCCATTTCCCCTTCTCACTCTCACTCATACGTTACTCCCTATCTTTCAAACCCCCAACCCAAATCCCTGCCCCTACATTAAATTTCTCTTTGATTCTTCAAGAAACCTTCATTCCCAAAAGATATCCCAAGCTTGATCATATTTATTCATGTGGAAGAGTAGTATTCAAAGATTTCTTGACATTTGAAGCTAAGGTTTCTTAGTAAGAGCTCAAACCTTGCACCTAAACCTTGAGGTAGGGATTTTTCCTATTTGTTGTGTGTCTATGATTTGATTTGGTCTTCCTTTCATGCCTTGTGTGCTATTTAGAAATTTGGGAGAAACCCTTGAGTTTGCAAAATCGTGTAGCCCAATCTTGAAATCCATCCGGATGACTTTGAAAATCCATCTAGATGAAATTGTAAATTGTCTCAAATTTTGTTAATCCATCCGGATAACTATGAAAATCAATTCGGATGACTTTGAAAATTGATCCAAATGAACTTGTGCTCTAATTCTAACTTTGCCTTCTCATCTGAATGACTTGTATCATCCATCCGGATGAGTTTGGAATTTACGTTCTTTATCCGATTGACCTCATCCTTACGCAATTGGTCAACCTTTGAAACTAGTCCACTTTATTCCTCTTGTGAAGTCATTTCACCTCTTTTAAAGTTGGGTGTTATTTTACGGTGTACCGTTATTCATGGTTGAGGTTTGAGTTGTAAAGTAGATCGATATGTCTTATGCTTTGATTATTCGTTCTCTTCTTAAAGTTGAAGTTAAATGAAACTTAATAACAAGTTATGATGGATGGTTAAATTGAGATCACATGATATACGTTGACACTTGGTCGATACACTGTATTGCTAGCATCTTTCGAAAGTGTGCTACGAGATGCTACTATATTGCTAGCATCCTTTGAGAGTATGCTAGGAGATAACACTATACTGCTAGCATTTTTCGAGAGTGTACTAGGAGATGACATTCTATTGCTAGAGTCTTTCGGAAGTACGGTAGGAGAAGACGGTAGACCATATGGTGTTGCTATGTTAACAAGACATACGAGTTATTAAATGGTTTAACGTTTTGTTGAGCTAATTGGTTAGATTTGTGAAATTGATAAGTATGTTTTTTCTTGATCATCCATGTGCTTTAGCTATGTTAATCCCTTGCTATCTTCGATGTTGATGTCATATACCATGTCACTTCTTGTGCATATAATATTAGTGTATATTTTCTACTGGGCTTTGTAGTTCGATCCTTTCTTCTTTTCAGGTAAGACTTGGGACATTAACATGGATTGCTAGGCATGCTTGGATTGACATTTTTTTGGAAAGCTCATATGACGGAGTTACTTGGCATCTTTTATTACTTGTTTTTTAGAAAATGTATTGTAACTCCTATTTTATTCTTTTGACTAGAAATGATACCTTTAAAGTCTTGAAAGGTTGTTTTATGATTTCTAGGTCAAAGTGCCTATTTTGGTGTAATTCATTTAGAACTCAAACGTTATTGATACATCGTGAATGGATGAATTTGGGATTTTTAGTGTGTTTGTGAGGATTTTATTGGCCAATGTTATAGTCTATTGTATTGAAAATCGAAAGTGTGACACCTCCTTCAGGAGAGTGTTATGAAATGACACATGGTAACTAGCTCCTCTCCCCCTTCTAGAAATGTGCTAGGAGTGACGTTTGACACTTGCCAAGACATGTGGGTTATGAAAGAGTAAAATGATTAAATTGTTTATTGAGCAAATGAAATAGCATTGTGAATTGTTAAGTACACTTTCATGTTTATCATTGTAACTTGTTGATATTCTCACCTATGTTATCCTATGATATTTATGTTGCATACCATCTCACCTCATATGCATGTAATATTGGTGTAGATATTTCTACTGTAATGTGTAGCTTAACTTTTCATTCTTTTCAGGTATCGCTTTGGAACAGTAGCATAGAATCCATGACATGCTTGTATTGATGTATTTTTTAAAAGCTAACATGACAGAGTTATTTAACATCTTTGTAAATTTTATTTTTGAAAGATACATTGTAACTCATACTCTTATCTTTTGACCCAAAGGGATGTAACACTTAATTAACTCTTTTGATTTGGCATTTGATGTACATTGGGCCAGGTTTACCTTTTCATTTTGTAACTCTTTTAAACTCGAAATTTATTTTGCATATCATGAATGAATATTTTAGATTTATTATTAAGGCTTGTAAGGATTTTGTGAATGATATATAATGATTTATTGTGTTGAAATTTGAGGGTGTGACGTTTTATTTGTTTATTGATGTTCTCGAAATTCGGGGCATTACAGTCACTGTCTTTTTGGTCAATTTTTATGATATTTCATCAAATTTGTGTTAATTTTGAAAATGATAATTTGTCTTGACAAAAAACATTAGAAAGTACAAAATAATATGAGCAAAAGCCCTAAAAAGATTATTAAAGATGAAAAAAGTTTAAAAATATCATTTTTCTTATTTTTAGTGTCTTTAGTATCACCAAATCTGGGGTGTTTTAAATTCGGCCCATATTTATATACTTTTTTTATTTATCTTGAGAAGAATGAAGGAGCACCAAAAAAAAATTAACAAAAAACTATACAAAAAATAAGAAAGACAATTATACTTATTGTTCTGAATAAAAAATAATCTACCCCAAATGAAACCACTATGTACAACCAAAGTTATTAATTCCGTCTCGTACTATCCTCATAATAGTACAGGACCACCAGAGTTTCGTTCTGGCCATTGTTCCAGCATGTTTCGAACTGTTCTAGCCTATTTCAGCCAATACCGACCGGTACCGTACCGTACCGGTCCATATTTAAAAAAATAAAAAAATTCAATTAATATTTTTTAGGTAATTAGACATAAATTAAGGCTAAAACCATCTTTTTTTTATGTTTGGTGATTTATTTTTAAATTGTGATGTTTTATTTTACATGTTCAATATGATTTTTTATAAGAAATATTATTTGAAATATGTATATTAATTTTAGCGATAAATCTGAAACGATACGCCGGTACACACCGATACAAGTACGTACCGTACCAATAGAAAAACCGGTACGCTCACCGGTACGAAATTGATAATTTTGTGTACAACCTCAAAATATATGTACATATATATGTGTGCGTGCGCGCGCGTGTTTGTGCGTGTATGTGGTGATGAAGGGACTTGGGACATCATGTGGCCATACTCCAAAAACATTAAATAATTACAAATATGCTCTTAAAATTGAACAAATAGATTGTGGCGTCATTATCTGATTGAATGATAAATCTGTAAAGCACCATTATCGGTTAACAATGTTATGAGACAAATCTGACAAGGAAGATTAGTGCAATTTCAAAAAAAAAAAAAGGAGAGAGAACGGGTATGAAATTGTAAGAAACCTCGAGGGAGGTAAGTGTAGTTTATCCATGATATATTTAACTTGTATCCAAAGTCATTAATCTTGTACCAATACGTTGACCATTTTTATTACTATTATGTTATGTATCGATACCGGTGTATTCCAGTGTATTGTTTTAAATTTATTGCTACAATATAATGTATATCATTTAAACAACGTCATTCACCATGAAATTATATTCCACATAAAAAATAGGGCAATAGAATTTTTAGATTAATTAAATATGATAAATTATAGGATTTAATTATTCTCAAGAAGACAAAAATACATATTAAGACATAGATAAAATGAGCAATCATAAATTTTATTACCTTTAAATGCTTGAAAAATAATTATTGGTATTAAAAAATAATTAATTAAAAATAGTATGATATAGCTCATTTGAGAGTAATTATATCAAAATTAATTTAAAAAATTTTATGCTGATCGAGATCTAAGAAATGCTCAATACAATCCGAAATGTCTGATACAAATCGTTATGTTCAGTATTTTTTAATATTATGAATGGTACAGTATACGATTGTGAAAGGTAATTTTTATCTAATACGATAAAAGATTCAAAACTTAATTTATACTAAAGCTCGCCGAAGCAAAGTTATCAATGTCGTCCCATAACGGTATCAGACTATCGGAATACCGTTCTAGCTACTGTTACGATATGTTTTGACTTGTTTCAGCCCATACTGGTTAATACCAATCGATACCATACCGTACCGGACTGTATTTAAAAAAATAAAAAAATTAATTAATATATTTTTTAGGTAATTAGACATAAATTAAGACTAAAATCATCTTTTTTTTATGTTTAGTTATTGATTTTTAAATTGTGATGTTTTATTTTTTATATTAAATTTGATGCAATTATCCTAATGCTATTGTAAGAAAAAAAATGCTAACTACTGCCTATTAGACGATAAATAATATATAAAAAATATATTAATATTAATAACATATATATTAATATTTATATTTATTTATTATTATTTACATATTATTTAGTACTTTGGAGACAGTAATTAGTAAGACTCTTGTAAGAATACTCTCCCAATACTTGAGAGCAAGACAACTGGAAAACATGACTAAAGCTCCCATCTATGCGAAGTGGGCAGCCTTTTGAAATTGGTAAAGCCTTATCAGTAAGTAATGATGTGTATGTACCCAAAAAGGACAGGAATATGGCAGTGTACCCAAACGCTCCCTTTGTTTCTTTTTTTGGTACTTTTTTTCCAAATTCATTTCAAACGTTTCTCCACTCAAAATCATTACCGCAGACCTCATCATTTCCAACTCCATGATTCCACAAAGGACTTGCTCCTTTCACTACCTACAAATTTTCTTCCTTTTCATCAATTTGCCCTCAACACTAGTTTCCATCTTAAAGTATACTTACACTTGAAACTCATGTTGACTTGCCAAATCCTCTTTTCATTTTCTCTATTACTCCTCATTAACAACTACATTCTGTCAATTTCCAACGTCAGGACCGTAGATATTAAAATTTTACATGATTTAATTGTCAATTAATTAATTAAGATAAATAAATATTTTTAATTAAGTAAAGTAAAAAATATTAAAATATAATCAAAACCTAAATAAATCTTCATTCAATAAGTCATCAACCGGTTTATTCAACCACAAATTTCAACAGCCATTGGATCATCATCATAGTCGGAGATCGAATCAGAGGAATTGTTCTTTCAATTACGAAGCACATAATAGAGATTGTATCCATTTTATATTTAAATTTATAAAATATTATTTTGTGCATCTTTTTCTTATCTTTATTCTAGGACTCGATCTTGTGTGTTACAAATTTTGCACACCCAGTGGGACCACTCTACCTTTCATCTCTTTCTTGAAGCTCTCCCTCGATAACCAATGAAGCTTGCTCAATGGTAACTCGCCCCTCAGTAGGACAAGCAACAGTGTTATGTCTCTCCAATGTTCGCGCCGCACTCTCTTGGATCTATGTCTTCAATTGTGCTCGCACCGAAGTACAGAGATCCTCCCACTGTTTTGAAGTCTCTACCAAATCGGAGATGTCATGTAAAGAAAATATTATGACAGCTTGCGCCGAAGTATAGAAGCTCTCCAGCCATTTTGAATTCTCTACCAAAGTCTCCGCCAAATTAGAGATGCCATGTAGAGGAAATATTAGAACAGCTTGCGCCGAAGTACAGAGGTCCTCCCGTCATTTTGAAGTCTCTACCAAATCTAATATGCCGTGTAGTGGAAACATTGGGATACCTTGCGCCAAAGTACAGAGACCCTTCCGTCGTTTTGAAATCTCTACCGAAGTCTCCGCCAAATATGAAATGTCGTGTAGAGAAAATATTATGACAGCTTGCACCGAAGTATAGAGGTCCTCTTGCCATTTTGAAGTCTCTACCAAATTCGAGATGCCGTGTAGAGAAAATATTGAGACAGCTTGCACCGAAGTACAGAGGCCCTCCCACCGTTTTAAAGTCCCTACCGAAGTCTCTGCCAAATTTGAGATGTCGTGTAGAGAAAATATTGGAACAGCTTGCATCGAAGTATAGAGGCCCTTCCGCCGTTTTGAAGTTCCTGCTAAAGTCTCTGCCAAATTCGAGATGCCATGTAGAGGAAACATTGGGACAACTTGCACTGAAGTATAGAGGCCCTTCCACCATTTTGAAGTTCTTGCTAAAGTCTCTGCCAAGTTCGAGATGCCGTGTAGATGAAACATTGAGACAACTTGCACCAAACTACAGAGGTCCTCTCGCCGTTTTGAAGTCACTGCTGAAGTTTCTGCCAAATCTGAGATACCATGTAAAGGAAACATTAGGACAGCTTACACTGAAGTATAGAAGCCCTCCCGCTGTTTTGAAGTCTCTGCCGAAGTCTCCGCCAAATCTGAGATGCCGTGTAGAGGAAACATTGGGACAGCTTGCACCGAAGTACAGAGGCCCTCCCGCCGTTTTGAAGTCTCTGCCGAAGTCTCCGCCAAATCTGAGATGCCGTGTAGAGGAAACATTGGGACAGCTTGCACCGAAGTACAGAGGCCCTCCTGCTGTTTTGAAGTCCCTGTCGAAGTCTTTGCCAAATTCGAAATACCGTGTAGTGGAAATATTTGGACAACTTGCACCGAAGTACAGAGGCCCTCCCACCGTTTTGAAGTCACTGTTGAAGCCTCCGTCAAATACGAGATGCCATGTAGAGAAAATATTAGGCCAGCTTGCACTGAAGTACAAAGCCCATCCCACCGTTTTGAAGTCCCTACCATATAATCTCTCCTCGTTTTCATAACAAATACAACTTGACCTGTTGACAACAATAAACAAAAAGAAAAAAAAAGGAGAAGGCAATGTTAAAGATTTCAATGAATTTTGTTTACCTCACGGTTTAAGGCGGAATCATGTACTTGTCAAAATTAAGCTTATGTCGGGGGACTCCAAGCCAGATGCTGGAAAAAAAATCATTATGAAACAATCAAGAGAGTCTCCACAACTTGTGACAATTGAGAACTAAACGGATCACTGTTGTCAAAACGTCAGATGCATAGCAAAAGATTTACCCGTTGCATATATTTTTGAAAAGAGATCAAGTAACAATGGAAATAGAACAGAAAGAAGATTTGCAAATTTGAGGCAAATTTAGCAGATCTTCATGTGTATTGTTGTTTTCATAATTTTGCTGTTTCTTCTTGCATGAAGATCAAGTAATTTTATTTTCCCTCCTCAGTGCAAAGGGCTGTTAGATTATATAAACAAGTATTTCCAATTTTATTAAAGAGAGATCAATTTTGAGGCAAATTTATGGGATATATAAACAGGGAACTCCGATTTTACCAAAATGTACCGATTTTGATGCTTGCACGGGAAGAGAGACCTTATTCAAATACGTTACTTTTGTTACACTGGTTATGCATTAGATCCCTTGCGCGACAACAAACCGGCAGCAAGTCAAAGACACATAAGATGTGATTAAAAGAAGTTATTGTCTAGTTATACCTATGGACAGATCGCATTAAGGCTTAATTATCAGACGGTGAGGCCAGACAGCCATTCCCACAAAGGATTAGAGCCCTCACTTTGCCACATGCTAGAAAATAAGACGGAAGAGCAAACGAACAAAAAGAAATGAATGAGTAAAAATTTTACAGCCTCACGCTAAAATTACCTGAGAGACCCAATTATTGGAAGGACTTTCAATTGGTATTTGACGGTATGGGATGATTGCCTATTATTTATAAGAAGAAAAAAATATTGGAAATCCTTACACAAGAGATCTTGAGCTTTATTTCCAAAATAAATGTAAAGACCGCTCCCCCTTGACGCCTAATGCTTGGAGGTGTTTCTCAAATTCAATGGGTCGAAAATTTAGGAAAGGGGATCAACAAATAAGGGAAAAAAAAAAAAAGGAAACATCAGAAATTAAAGATCCAGAAAGTTGGACTTGCCAACTTTAATTAAAGATGCCAAAGTTGGACTTGTCAACTATTGTTTGGTTGGGCGACCAAGTACTCGATGAAATAGAAACACAAGTTACCCCATTAAAATGCTAAGAAGCATTTGTTCAAGAAATAAATAAATTATTAAAGAATTGTTCATTCTTACTTCGGCAAGTGAAAAAAGATTGTTCTTTCATTTGGTGGACACCACTCTAGCACCAAATAATAACAAGTCTTTTGTAAATTTCTTGCAAATTTCTTGAATTTTGAGAAAGTTTTCTCTTGGTGGATTGTGTTGTACATGAAATTAGTGATATTCTGTTTATTGAATAGAACATGTGTAATAGAAGTCACGCCAACCAATTGATTTTCTCCAATGGGAATTGAAAAGGTGTTCAATCTCAGAATATTACTTATTGACCAAAATCTTAATGTCCACCTTCCAAATTGATGGCAATAGACAAATAAATGGACTACTAAAAGCAAACTAATGAGTAAGGATAATTGGGCTGGCAGTGAGAGATGCTCATGCGCATGATGACTTTTTCTTATAGACCTAAAGACAAAAAAAAAAAAAAATGAGAGAAGAAGGAAACAAATATATGAGCAAGAATATTTTCTCTTCTCTCATATGAAAGGGATGGCAAAATTTATTGACTTAATAAGTCATGAAAATATCGAAATACTTCAAGTTTCTACTTTGACACCAGCAAGCAAGCACATCACACAAGTCTTAAAGTGGTGGCAATTTGTAGACATTGAAATTTTACATGACTTAATTGTCGATCAATTAGTCAAGACAAATAAATATTCTTGATTAATTAAAGTAAAAAAATATTAAAATATAATTAAAGCCTAAATGAATATTGGCTCCTCAAAATTATGTAGGCTCGGTCCACTTAAAAATAGGATGGAGGCCGAAATAGACAAATTAGCCTAAACAGACTCAATGGTTATGAAATTGGGTAGCCTAAAGATGTAGGCTCACTCCAATTCTTTCTAGATCATTAAATAAATAAATAATACTTTTATTGTATTATTTATTTATTTATTATTGATTCAAGATTCTCTCCATAAATTTGGAAAGGTAAATCAATGAGGAAGCATTTTTCAAATTGAACCCTCTTCTAACCTATAAATAGAGGTTCTCATTTGTGAAGAAAGGGACCCTTGGAGTCAGAAGAATTCTCTCAAGCTTTCGAGCATTCTTCAAACCTCTTCTCAAGCCTTCTCTCAAACTCTTACGATGGATCAACAAGCACTTAAACAAAGTCAATTTGTCTGCAACTGTACTCAATCGAGATCAAGCTGCTCAAGCTCTCAATCAAAGCCACCACTTTGATTTCTTCATTCAAGAAGTCATTAACCAGTTTATTCGACCATAAGCTTTGACAACCGTTGGATCACCATCAAAGTCAGAGATCGAATCAGAGAAATTGTTCTTTCAATTATGAAGAACATAATAGAAATTATATCCACTTTACATTTAAATCAATAAAATATTATTTTGTACATCTTTTTCTTGTCTTTATTCCATTATTCAATTTTGTGCGTTACAAAGATGTCCCTGTATATGACCTCATAAAGATTGAAGACACTTAAGTAACAAACAACAATTGCTCTCCTAGATCTCTAACTTCAATTTTATATGCACCAAATAAGTTCCCATTGCGTAAGCCCTCCATCAAAGAGAAGTTATTCACCCGAGCTCTCTTTCCATCACCCATTTGCATGCATAGAGCAATACAAGTGGTGCATGTGCTATTCGTGATTACAATTACAATTTTTTTTTATAGTTTATACAACAAATTAATTTGTGTGATTCAAAGTGAAGTCTCAATTCCTTAGCCGTGAGTGAAGACATAATGAAAGTAGTTATTATGTAGTTTTAAAGCAGTCTTTCATACAAAATATTAGATTTGTTGAGAGAAAGAATAAACTCTGTAGATTGATGTGTGTATTAATCAATGTACAAACTCCTTTATATAGGAGAGTGAGGGAATTACAGCCCTAAACTAACTAGGATATAGTTAATCCTAATCCTAAACTAACTAGGACACAATTATACATTAATAGCCCTCTCAAACTCAAAGAGAGTAAACATCAATCAACTTGAGTTTGGAAACAAGATAAAGGAAGCAGCCAGTAGGATGAGCTTTTGTGAACATATTAGTAGGTTGATCAGTGGAGAAAATCAACTGGAGATGGACGGTACCACGAGTGACATGTTGCACACAAATTGGTAGTCAATCTCAATGTGTTTGGTACGATCATGAAAAATATCATTGTAAGCAATTTGAATAGCACTTTGATTGTCACAAAAGAGGGTAGTAGTACCAAAGGAAGAAACACCCATATCTGTAAGAAGCCAGAGAAGCTCTTGAGTAGTGTCGGCAAGAGCACTGTATTCGTCTTTAGTACTAGAGCGAGCAGTAAGAGATTGTTTCTTACTTCGCCAAAAAATAAGAGAATCACCTAGAAAGAAGAAGAATCCCATAATAGAAAAGGCATGAAGCAAGAGAGAGAAATGGGCAAAATAGTGAAGACCATGAAACAAGGTTCCTTTGAGATATCGAAGAATGTGAACCAAAACATCTTAATGAGGGGTGCGAGGGACCGTCATATACTGACTGACAATATGGACAGCATAGGCAATGTCAGGGCGAGTAACAATGAGATAGACAAGATCGCCAGCCAACTGACGACATAGAGTAGCATTAGACAGAAGAATGCCATCAAGGGGTGTGAGACGGCGCTGAGGGTCAATGGGAACGGAGGCAGTCTTGCAATCAGTAAGGTCAGCACGAGCTAGAAGATCGGATGCACATTTAGTCTTTGAGAGGAAATACTCGTAGAATAGTGGGAGATTTCAAGACCTAAGAAATAATTGTGAGCACCAAGATCTTTCATCTCAAAACGATGGTTGAGAAACTCCATGAGACGTTGAATACCAGCCACATCATCACTGGTGGTAATCATGTCATCCACATAAAGGAGAAGGAGAGTGTAGCCTTGAGCAGTGTTCCACACAAAAAGAGCAGTATCATAAGAACTGGAGGTGAAGTCAAAATCATGAATAGTGAAACTAAACTTGGCAAACCAAGCTTCCAATGCTTGCTTAAGACCATATAATACACGCTGAAGTTTACAAACCTTACTAGAGGGATAACTAGACCCAGGGGGAGGTTGCATGTAGACCTCCTCAACAATATCACCATTGAGGAAGACATTTTTTACATCCATTTGATAAAGATCACATTGGCGTGTGGTAGCGACAGCAATCAAGCTGTGAATGGAGGTAAGACAAGCAATAAGAGCAAAGTCTCATCATAATCAATGTCATATTCTTGGATAAAACCTTTTGCAACAAGGCAAGCCTTGTAACGTTCAAGAGAACCATGAAAATGAGTCTTGATTTTGTATACCCATTTGTAGCCAATTGCAGTCTTGCCAAGGGTAAATCAACAGTGTCTCAAGTATGAGTTTTATCTAATGCCTGCAATTTATCAGTCAAAGCTTGCTACCAAAGAGGATTAAAGCGAGCCTTGTGATATGAAATAGGCTCATGAGTAGAAAAAATAGTGGAGCCAACAATAAAATCACGAAGACGAGTTGATGGTTGAGTTACTGATTTTGGTCGATCAAAAGGCGGATGAGCCAATGAGCTTGGGAAAGACTCAACGGGCATAGGATCACCAGATAGAGCAGTCTCTATGGGAATAGCAGTGTGGATGGGTGTCTCAAGAAGAGCAAGTAGGGAACCAATATCAGGCTCATTTATAGAATAAATTGATAGAAGAATTAGTAAAAAGTATGGAGGTAAAGGGGAGGATAAATGAAACGGGGATAGAAATGAGAACATTTGGTGCTCCCAAAAGACCACATGACGTGAGATATGAAGGCATTGGGAGATAGAATCCCAACAACCATAACCTTTGTGTTCCATACCATACCCAAGAAACAGTATACATGTGAACAAGTATCAAGCTTAGTGTGTTCATGAGGTTGAAGAAGCACAAAACATGCAAAGCGAAAGACCCGAAGATCGGTGTAAGGAGAACTGGTGCCATATAAATGCTCATAAGGAGTGTGGTTGTGTATGAAAAGAGTAGGGACACAATTGATAGTTTAAACAATAGTAAGTGCAGCTTTGCCCTAAAATGTTTTTGCACAAGATGAGGAGATAAGAAGAGATCGAGTGGTATCAAGAATATGCAGATATTTTCATTCATCACGTCCATTTTGTTGAGATGTGCTAGGACAAGAACGATGAGGCTAAATACCATGAATCTATATAGAAGAAAGGTAGTCCGAGTCCTTGTATTCCATGGCATTGTCAGAAAAAAAAAGTTTAATAGTTTTGGAAAATTGAGTTTGAACCATTTTAGAGAAATTATAATACAGTTATTTGAGTTCAGATTGAGGATGCAAGAATATGACAATCAAAACCTTAGGAAAAAACACCTCTTAAAATGGCATGTTGCAATATGTAACATAAATATAATAGCGTTCTGGAAACGGTAATTCTAATTTTTTTATAGCGTATCAAAAAATTCTATTAAAAGCTAAATCTACAATAGCATGCACAAAAGAATATAAAAAAATATGCCTATAATAGCATTTCGAAAATGCCATGGAATGTCAAAATCTAATATAGCATTCACAAAACGCTATAAAATGTACTAACAATAGCATTCTTAAAACGCTATGGAATGTCAAAGCCTAATATAGCGTTTACAAAATGCTATAAAAAGATATATACAATAGCGCTCTTAAAACGTTATCGAATGTGAAAATCTATTATAGCGTTTATAAAATACCATAAAAACTTACCTACCATAGCGTTCTGAAAACGCTATGCTTGACCTAACTTTAAATAGCGTGGGCTACCATAGCATTTGTGAAGAATGCTATGGAAGGGTTACCATAGCGTTTTTGGCATACTATGATGTGTAATTTTTGTTGTAGTGAATATGGGTCAATGTAGCTTCTAAGAGAGTGAGCTGATCCCAAATAAAATATATTTGAGAGAGAAAGTCATTAATAGATTGACTCAGCTCTTAGCGTATACGATGTAGATGACTCTGAAGTTGAAATGAATGAGCAAGACCAGTGGTCTGATAGTGGTCTTTCAAAAAATCCTAGATATCTTTGGAAGGAGTGGAAATAGATTCAAGCTGAAATCGTCCAAATAGTAGGCTAATAGAGGTAGCGGATGTGTTTCGAAACCAAGTAATAATTTGATAATTTGTACTGTCTCATTCCTCCAAACGATCGAAAAATTTGGCATCGGTGTCAATGGTTGCTTTGATGGGTTTGGGCACATCCCCAGCGATGATGCGCCATAATTTCTTACCCTTGAAGAAGCAAGACATGGCTTATGCCCACAAAACATAGTTGGTGCCGTCAAGAATAATGGAAATAGGAGAGCGGAACAATCCATGAGGCAATAACAGTACTATAGAGGCAAAATAGAAAACATCAAGCATACCACTAGATTCGGAGGGTCGAAACTAGGTAGGAACCAATCTGAATTGGCCCAAAAAGGGTTAAAAAATAGCTGAACTGGCCCAAGGAAGTTGTTGAACTGGGTTAGGGCTTGAACTAGATTAGGGCTGATGTCAACAGATAGTTTGGCTAACGCAAACAGCTACTGCGTGTATGGCTGATGTCAACGACTGAGCAGATGACGCAAGCGGCTTAGGCAAGTCAGTCGGAGTGCATGACAGATACGGTGTGGCTGGGCAGACGTCAGGCTGACGTGGATGCAGAATAGATTACGTCGACGCGTGAGATGGCAGTGGCGAAAGCAGTGACGTGTGGCCACTTCTGGAGGCGCATGACAGCGTGTGATAGGTTGTTTGGGGACGTGGTTGGTGGCGTTGGAATCATATGGAGATTCCGAGCACCGTGGTGGTGTGGGATGTGGAATGGTGGATTTGAGATCTGACTAGTGGCTAACCAATGACTGATTAGAGATTGAAATAGTTGCAGAAAAAGGAGAAAAAACCAAAAGGGAGGATCAGAAGAACGTTGAAATTCTGATCAATGAGTTAAAACCTTCGACTCTAATGCCATAGTAGATTTGTTGAGAGAAAGAGTAAACTCTTTATATTAATGTGTATATTAATCAATGTACAAGCTCCTTTATATACCAGAGTGAGGGAATTACAATCCTAAACTAACTAGGATATAGTTAATCCTAACCCTAAACTAACTAGGACACAGTTATACATTAACACAAAAAATTATTCAATGCTTTTGAGACATCACTACTTAGTGTTTCAAATTCGTCCAGCAACATATATTAGTAGAAAATGTGGAATCATAAGTCTAAAAGTATTTGTCATATAACGTCACACCAATGTGTGATGATGAAAAACTCGAAACCACCATCTAATGGTGCTCTGAAAACAAAGAATAATTCTTTATTTCATACCATCTCAATTAGAAGTTATCTAATCTCTAATCTCTAATCTCTGAGACCACCAAATTCAGTTTAATATCAACTAGTGATATTTTTTGAAACACTTGTGATATTTTTTGCACGACGGAGAGAACCCTGGGAATGTTGTCGATACACGCAGGCCATAAAATTCCACACTCATCTGCTACGATGTGCGTTGGGCTTGTGTGATGGAGGAAATTGGGCTGGGTTCATTTTTTCCAGTGTGGGCTCACTAGTCACCCCACAAATCGAGACTGACTATGCGTGCAAAACTGATGTTCATGGGGGACTATCCTATGGTCCCCAACAAACACACCCCCCCACCCCCCATCTCTCTCTCTCTCTCTCTCTCTCTCTCACACACACACACACACAACAAAATGAACACGAAAGGAAATCATGGTACTCTTTTGTTGATCTTCAGTCCACATGGCTAAATTAGCTTGTTATATAAGTATATGACATTAAGTCCTATATAATTAATGCTAACAAATTAAGGTACTTTAAAACTGAATGGTTTAGGCCCTCAATCCCCATCATCATCAGTCAGCTGAATTGGACGATGGTTAAAAGTAATTCTATTCAAACCCCACTAAACTACTCCGAAAGCTTGGCTAAAATCCCGAGACAACAGAAATCTATCTAGTCTGCACTGGACTGGGTTTCTTTGCATGTTGGACCGGGTGTAGTGTCTTCCTACCACTGGAATGCTCATCACTTCCATTTGGTCCATGAAAGCTATCATATCTCTCATACCTCTATCACAAGTCATTGCCCCATCCTCTTTTCCTTGGTCATGACTTGATTGTAATCCCCACCCAAACACGAAGGTTTGTCCAAAATTCTTTTAGCACTGATGGTTTCCTCCCAAACTTCTCTTCTTTTGGAGACTTCATTCGGAGCATAAATATTGGCTACAACACAATCTAGTCCCCAAGATGTTCCCTGCATGATAAGAAAGTTTCTATGTTGTTGGATAACCTGAAGGTTTACTTCCTTTGAGTTCCACATTGTCAAGACCCCACCTGACGCACCAACGGAAGGTACAAATGAGAAAGCAACTTCAGAATCCCCCCATATGTTTCCCAAATCAAAATTTATAATTGACTCCAATTTAGTCTCTTGCATTAGAACAATGCCTGGTTTTTTTTCCTAACAAGAGAAGAAATAGCACTTTTCTTCGATAAACTTCCCAAGCCTCTTATATTCCAAGAAATTATCTTCATTAATGATGATGCGTATTGAGTGGCTCCCCTGGTGGACTCTCTTTAACCCTCATCCTTTCCCCTATTTTCCCTGTTGGACTTGCTGCTGCTAACTTCTTCCTCCACTAATTGTTGGACCATCCTCTCATCTCCATATTTGAAGTCAATAGTAATCTGCCAATCTTCGTAGTATACTGGACTTCTTTGATGATGTTAATTACAGCTATGCTCCGTCGACTGCTGCTAGAAGAAATGGAATCTGAATCAAAGGATAGTATACTTTCATCCTAGTCCTACAACTTTCCTGTTTAAATTGCCTGTACTATATCCCTCCGTATTTTTTTTTTCTTATTGTTTTACTATCACTCAAGTCCAGGTCCACCATTGATCAAAACTAGGGAAATTGCCCTCTTTGTGACTTTCAAATGGAGACCCATAACCACATTTTTCTCCACTGTAATGTCTTCTGGAAGGTGTGGTCTTCTTATGAACTGGTGGAAAACTACTTGGCTTTGCCCCCCATCACTACTATCCCAATTCACGATTTGGATGGACAACCCATACAATGATCTTCCCATGTACTGCTAGGAGACAATTTTTGTCGCTGGTATTTAATCCCTATGGTTAGCTAGAAACATAAAAATCTTCAAGAATACACCTTCTTTGTCAGATCAAATTGCAGAAATAGCAGAGATGCGGACGGCCTTGTGGGTCAAAGGTACATATCCTATGAGAGAATACTCAATTGAAGACTTCATGAGGTGTCTAGAAGGAATCAAATCGATTAAGGTCTAGCATTAAACAGGGGTAGTCGGATTGAGCTTAATCAACCGAAGAGCTAAAATATGAAGATGGATGATCAAGGTGAGGTAGCTGGAGGTGTTATAAATGGGAAGTAATGGTGATATGGAAATTTGTATAAATTGGTCTAAAGTCATATCAGGTGGAAGTTTTAGCAAACACCTGGAGGGCATGCTTAGACTTTCAAATACTTTTTTTGGTAGGTTCTTTGCATTTCATCTGTCATGGTTTTAGTTTAGGTATTTCATTGGGCCTGTTCGTGAATACCTCATAGGTTGGTGGCTTACCAAGTAGGCGTGTATCTTTTCATAGTTTTAATGCACTTTTGCCAAGCAAAAAAAAAACCATAATTTGCGATGAACTACACCCCGAGATCCCATACAGTTGCGGTAATGTGTCAATTGGAATACGTTCAATCCATCACAACAAATGCTACATAATAACCGTATCATGTTTTCCCAATGATGAGATCTGCATGCGCAGTACTCCTCGTGCACGGACACAAACTCAAATGTATCAAGAACCGTTTGATATTTATGTAAGATTCGCAAAATATTAAAAAATAGGTGCATAAAAAAATTTCATGCACATAGCATTCCTCTTTCCTAATAGTTCAAAAGCATAAACACACTCATCGCCAATGGACATTTATAAATTCTATATTTTATTTAATGACTCATTTTGTCATTTTATACACAAATATGACAATGATTTCATAATCATATTTTATGATTATTAGATCTGTCAATTTGATTCAATCTTTCCTCCTACTTTCATCTCCTTTCTAATGGTGTGCAAGAGAAGCAACCCCTTAATACCATCTGATCGATACTAGTTGTTGTGCCCAAAAAACTTTCTTGTTACTTGCCTTTTATAGACAGCGGTCAGGATGAAGATATCATGGTTTAATGCAACGGAAAAGAGTATGTTAAACAACTGTGCCTTGACCTTTTAGGAAAAATTAGAATCACCACATAACATGGAGTTTGAGTGTGTTAAGTCACCTCTAAAGTTATTTTCGAAGGAAACATCTTCAGACAAAGTGTTTAACAGTAATTCTATTTGAATCTGATCATGTTTGAAAATGACTCATTTGCAATTAGTCTACTTAAAACAAAAAATGGGTTTAAAAATGTGCTCTTATAAGTACGGAAGGTGTTAAGCACCTTACATTTCCTTCTAATACTTGCTTTGCCGTATTAACCATTTTTAAAACTAATTGTCTTTGGCCAAAGAAATAAAAATTCTGAAATATGATACATATAGCGAAAGTAACCTAGTGGTATAAAAAGCAAGACCTCGAGATACTACTTTTGCTATCTATCTCATCCAGTCAGTTTCGATATCAAAGTTACGCTTACGTTGAATCTTTGAAAAGACATGAAACACAAATTGGCATAGACCAAAGCTATTGCATTCAGTGTCTTTGTTCCGAACATTTTCATCGACAAATGAACTCCAAGTTGAATGAAAGCAAAGCTTTGATTCGAGGAATCTCAGGTTTACCACAATTCAATTTTCAAGGGTGCATTCATACGTCATATCTATGAATGAGCAGTCTACGATGATGCCGAGCGGATCGCGACCACATTCTTGGAACACTTGGATTGGTCATGGACCAAATGGACCGGTAGAAGATTAACCCATGGGTTATATGCTTGAAGCAAAACGTCGTTCTGACCAAGGCCATCGATCTATAGATCCATGGGTTCCAGTGACTTTCGGACTAACTCCTTCGTTTCGGCCTTCGAAAAAATTGGCTTTCCTTATAACTTTCAGTAGGAATTTCCATTTTAGTCGCCCTCTGTTTTGGCAACCTTATATTTCTTTCTAGTATTTGATTTCCCAGTCAAACCAGAATTTTTTATTTTTTGTACTTTTCCTAATTTCTTTTATTTATGCTAGATTAGCAAGTCTAAATCTTTTATTATTTCATTTCCTAATTGATATAGGGTTCTATGTCCCTATAAATTATTTGGTAAGCCTAAGGGCTAAGTAGTTATCAATTGATTAATAAGAACTGAGTATTTTACTCAATTCGTTTGTTCAAAGAGAGAGTACCTCTAGTTCAAATAAGGTTTTAGATCATCCTCGTATTACACTCATCCAAAACATACGCTTCGCTGCATCACTACTGATTTTCATTTTGGGCAAACTTGGGTCCTATTGCTTCACTACTATTGCACCACAATTATGCTTGAAGGGTAGTAGTGACATATTGCCCTAGGTTTGTATATGCAAAGGCGTGCAATCTAGAGGGTACCTTTAGCGTAAAGTCAAAATATACCTTTCATTATCGTGCAAGGTGACGGTCGAACAGTACTTATGACTAATCATACACTACAACAAATTGTAGTATTCCCAACATTTATTTCCCGGCGTTTTATAAAAACCCCAGGAATACTTCATATTTTTTCCCGGCGTTTTATAAAAACCCCAGGAATACTTCATATTTTCCCAC
>JABCMJ010009840.1:0-21808 GCA_014822125.1 Arbutus unedo | reverse complement strand
AAATCCGATCAGATGGAATCGACGACCTATGGCACACAAAGATCAAGGGTTTTGCAGCTAGGCCACAAACTAAAATTTTACATCAGCAGGAAGATGAATAAGTTCAAAACTGACACAAAGAAACTCAACTCTCATAAAAATATACACCAGCGTTTCCAAGGAAACATAAATACCAACTGCATTTAATAAAAGATAAATAAAACTAATTACACATAGCTAAACGACGAAAAGCATCTAACATAGTACTCCCGCCGACCAAAAAAAAAACTAAAGATAAATACACAATGCTGTCCGCATAAACTACCTTAACTCATCGTCTCATATCAGTAGTGAATTAGGTATCATGTTCTTAGGGGAAGTTAAAGATTTGGGTTCCACTGCTCGATTGTTTCTCCGCATTTGGGGAATCTGCCTTTTCAGTTGTTTCTCTCCGAGTCCCAACATTCACAGGCAAGTTCGATTCTGCGGTATCAGGACTTTCTGGTGGCGCACTTCCAGATAATAGAGCAGCTTCCATTTCCTCATACTTCGAAATAATTTGTTGCAGCTCTTCATTGAGATTCAGAGCCTCAAAGAGCATAACTTCATCATCTGAGGTGATCTCCGCTATCCTTTGGACAACAGGCTGTGCCTGCTTGCATTTCTCCAACATGCTGACTGTCAGATCATCCTGCAGTCACGCGATTTTTTTCAGGTTTCCATCAATTCATAGCCCATAGATTTGCGACATGTATTCTATATATAAAGGGAGAGCACCAGTTTGGTGTCTCTCAATTTTGTCATTGTGTCTATTTTTCAATTCCTATATTGCCCTTGAAAAATATTCTAATTACTTTTAAGTTATCTTAATCACCCCATAATTATAAGAGTAAAAATGACAATTTATCTTCTACCAAATGTTCCACGTAACCGCCCACTGTCACCACTATCAAACAAGGTCACAATTTTTCAACTTGCACACACATTTGTGTGTGCCCTGGCCTCTAGTTTTATATAAAAGGGATCGGGTGTTCAGACTCCCACGGTGACAGATCGTCAAACTCATGTATCGTGGTATATAGAAAAAAAAATGAAAGATTGTAGATAGGTCATATATTAGAATAACCAATAAAACTCATTCAGAAAATAGAACATTCTACTAAGAGAGAGGCACATGCTCACAGCTAGATCTCTCACGAAAAAAAGTGGAAATCTACAAGGTATAAAACATTATTGAAGAAAGTAATGAGCTTACCTTGATAGGTTTTGGTTCAGTTCCAGAATTCAAAATACTAGAAAGAATGTCAAGGCTGTTACGAGTGATTTCAAGGACTTCTTTCTTTTCTTCAGTAGAATGGATGCCATAACCATAGGGAAAATTAGCATTATCTGCACCGTGCAACACCGATTCAGGAATTGGGTATCTTTCAGGAGGTGACATGGGCGGTTGATCCATATATGACTCTAAGGAATACTGCATGGGGGGCAAATTCGCATCCCCCGCCGATTGGACTATCTCTTTAGTTTTCAGGTTCTGCCACAATAACACAATTAAAGAGAGGATGGATCATCAGTGTCCAGAATATGAAAAGTAGGCATACAATTCACCAAAAGTAATCTACATATACAGGTATATGTTTATGTTTGTATACAGAAGGAAATAAATGAAGAATATCAGTGCCAAACCAATCTAATGACAATCCAGATAGCCTTAAATAGAGAACGAGGAAACTATATTAATGGATCTGCCAAAATTAACCTAAGCAAATCGAAACAAGATTGGCCAAAGAAAGACAAACAATGTATGCGATTCAGTATGCTCCCTTAGTGTGAGAAAGTTTTCCCTCCAGATAATGGTAGGATGCCGCCTATGAATGAAATGAGATAGTTGAAGACCCAATACACCAGAGCTAGTGCTGAATAAAGTGAAAAGAACAGTCACACGGGCTGTAGATAAAGAAATTGTTGATGAGGGCAAGCATGATAACGAAATCTAGTCCTGTACTCCATTTGACTTCCACAGAAGGGTACAAGGAGCGATAACAGACTGCGAAAAATCTCCCTAAACAATTTTTGGTATTCCATAAGAAGAAAAAAAGCGCCATATTGCCCATAAAATAGGTGTAATGGTCTCTTCACCCTCATCCTGACAATAGAATAGCCCCACACTACTAAAGCAACACCGCCACACAAACCCCCCCCCCCCCCCCCCCCCCCGGGGGCGGGCTTCCCAAGTGGAATTAAAGAACCCTTTACATAGTATTATATGGTTGGACTAGACAACTAATACATGCCTTAATTAACAAATAAACAAGGCATAAAGTGGGACCAAGAGGTAAATAGTCAGCTCCCAAAAAAAACACGGCAATGATGCAGACAACCAAAGTGCACAGACTTGAATGTAGTCATTCAATGATTTTTTTTTAAAAGTACTATCCTCTCCCGACCAATCAACCTACTTTCTGTTGGATCTTGTGAGTATGTGACACACGCGCGGCGGGAGAGAGAGAGATTTTATTCGAAAAGCTGCTGGCGGACAAAACCGAGATTTAAAAATGGTTGGTTTTGTTTTTTACCAAATGAGCTAAAAGGCCACAGTTTGCAAACAAACAATCGCATACAATTTCGGTTCTTCTTAATACCAGATTGGTGCATATGAATGCACTTTTAACTTTTTTCCTTCATTTAAGCTACAATTCTTACTTAGTTCTGACAAAGAACATTGTGGGAGTTTAGCTTTAGTTTCTTGCATGAATTGGACAGTGTTTTTGGAGTTATCCATCCGTCGCACAGTTTCATTTTCAGAAGGTTGCCTGTTGACTCTTGACATTTACTCAAAAATTTGAAACTATACTGAAGACAATGTAGGAACACCAAGTAGGGTTGGTTTCTCTTGATACAATAGGCATTTAATTCATTGATTATACTGAACGTGCTCGCCAATTTTTAGGAAACATTTATAGCTTCTTTCCTTTAATTTTCTTTCATATAGCAACTACCTTATACTAATCAGAGGCCTGGGTGTATCACACCAGCACCTCATTTGACAGAACTATGCCCCTCCCTCCCATATCACGCTCATTTACAGCTAGCATTCAGATATGTAATCATCACAAACTCTGTATAAACAAATTCAAATGCGCTGAAAAGGGGCTGTAGCGGGCACACAAAAAATTCAGACACGAATCATAGAGCAACGGAGCTAGTAAAAGTTAAAACAAACGAAAAATCTCATGTGGGTATACGTATAGATGTATCTGTGGGAGATGTTACCATATAAGTCTGATGAAATACGGGCAAATACTTGAGATCCTCGGACTCGCCCCAACCCCTAATCAACTGCAAAGCCTTCACTCTGTTCTCGGCATGACTCTTCTGATCCTCAATCAACCTAACCATCTCATCCAACACCTTCTCCGACGCAACCTCCGAGAACACCTTCTCACAATTAGACGTACACGCCTCCAAGAGATCGAGACTTAGCCTCTGGCTGGCCGCACTCTTTCCGGAAAGCTTCTTCTTTATCGCCTTCACGATCTCGGTCCCGCTGAACTCCTCGCTGTTGATCATGGCGCAGATACGGAGGTTCATCCCCCAGTTAGGCTCTTCGAGGTGCTCCGACGTCGCCTCATCAACCATTTTGGACTCCAGCGTAGGGGACTGGAGAATTTCCTTCATTTTCATGCTGACCATTCGGCTCATTTGGGCTCCTCCCGTCTTCAATCGCTCGCCCAGTGAGGACGAAGCTAGCTTCAATTTGTCCATAGTATCTTTGAGATTGAATATTTCTGAGCCCCGAGGGGAGCTTGATGATGTTGACGAACCCTAGGTTTTGAATTGGGTAACCGACGTCGGTCTGTGTCCGCTGCGATGTATTGGTCTTCGCGAGATCGAGGAGAGAGAGAGAGAGATTGAATTGGTCTCTGCGTGAGGCGACACGAGATAAGGGTGAGATGGAATTTGGCTGATTTGGGAAAGTGGATACACGTGGCATGTTCCAGCGTTTGTATTCTGTTCGGTGGGTCCCTCGACGACTTCCGATGCAATTTTATTCACTTTTTTAAGAAAATTGCATTTTACCCTTCAAAAACAAAAACCAACAAAAACCACTTCCTGAATAAATATTCAATTATTTTTTTGAAATTTTAAAAATACTATTCTTGTTTTTTAAATTATAAAAATAATACTCTTCTCCCCGTTCCAAATTACAAAAATATTATTCTATTCTATTTCAAATTTTTCTATTGTGTTTCAGAAAAATATATGACTAAAAATAAAAATAACATCGGTTAAATTTTTAAAAGTCAATATAAATGCTAAAATCATCACTGTTATTATTTTCAAAATTATTATTGACTACACAAATTTATATTCTTTAGTTTTATCAATTCAAAATTACATAGCAGTAAATTTTAAGATGTTGAAAGACGTGCGAAACAAAATAAAAAAATTTGTGCAAGAACACTTATATTTTTTGCCCTTATATTAAAAAAAGGATAAAAATAAAAAACAAAAAAAAATCAAGTACCACAAAATACTTAAATATTTGCCCTTACATTTTTAAGTACCATAGAACACTTAAAAAAATAAAAATAAAAACAAAAACAATCATCTTTTAGAATTATAATTTTTTCTTATTTTGTTGGATATAATTCTAATTGGATACAGATGAGGAGTTTAGGGTCAATTCAACCTAACTGAGAAGACGGTCTAATCTCGATTATGAAGAGGAATTTGAGTCCTAAAATAATTAAGAAGATTAAGTCTGTAAATAAAAATTCAAATTCATCGCATTAAGGTACAACCATGTATTGTATACATTTGAAATAAATGCTTCGGCTTATTTTACTCACCTGCCATTGACGTCCCCTCTAATTGCAGTCTAGGCGCGTCGAGAAATTGTTATTGCTCATATTGGCCAATATTTCATACAAATTTTCTTAAGACCTCATTATTCTATACCACTCATCTCATTATAGTGGTGGCAAAATGCATCGGATGAAATAAAAAAATGGACAACTCATTATACAATACGTCTTAAATTGTTGTATGAAATAATGGATGAGAGAAATATTGATTATAATTTATATTGTTATTTTCTCCATAATTCACAATTGTATTAGTAGTTGAAGCACTGATTAATTTATAAAAATACTAATTGCAAAAAAGAAAAAATGTAACATTTATTTAACTTTTTATTTTGTTAAATATAACTTTAAAATACTGATTATTGGAGTGGAGCATAAAAATATTAATACGACACGTAATATAATTATGATAATTATAAATGAGAATTTAAATTATTTTAAATATAATACAAACATTAAATAGAGAATTTTTTTTAATTTTTTAAATTTAAATATAAGAAATAGTGTATTTTCGTGCTTGATAAAGCATTTATATTTTGTCAAAATCAAGGGACGCTATTATGTTTCATCCTTGCGTTCAAAAAAATGGTGAAAAAATAATTTAAGTATTACGGAATACTTAAATATTTTAAAAAACACTTAAATATTCGCTCTTAAATTTTTAAGTATCACAGAATACTTAAAAGAACGAAAAAATAATTTTTTTCAGTGATCGAGTCTTCGGTTGATCTTTAAATATTATTTTTAATCAACTGAATTTTTAATATTTTTTCAAAATAAGGCTAGAACCAAGTTCTCTTCTGAAAATCAAGTCCTTAAAATAAAAATTATCAATATTGTAAAAAATAACAAGAGAATGATTTTTTAGTTTTAGGCAACTACACCCCTCTTCCAATTTTTTTGCGGGAGGAGTGAAAAGCAACTCTCCTTTTTTAAATGAAAGTAAACACGTTCCGAACACATTTAGATACAAATGTGTATCATTGAATGTACATAAAATTCACAAATTATCGAGAGTCTCGCGTGCATCTAAGGATTCCAAACACGTAACTATCTAGATGTGTCTAGAATATTTATGTTCCTAGCATTACTCGTGCAGTTATTATTACAAACCCGAGTTTTCTACTGGACATACGAATTATAGAGAGCAGTTCAATCTCGATCGTTGATCTCAATAAATAATAATTCAGGTTCAAATATTGATCTGTCATCTCGACTTTTAGTGGTCTAAATTTGTTGAAAATTTCTTACAGTCTTTTGACAAATTTAAATATTTAAAAATATTTTTAAATGATCGAAATCCCTTGAACTTCATTATTAGACTAGTCCGAAATTTGATCATTTAACCTAAATATTTTTTTTCCCACCAAGTAGGCGATCTCTGAAAAAATCAAATTGATAAAAAATTAACAAATAATGTTATCGAAACACGCTTTTTAATTAGAAATGAGTTTAAAAGAAATTATAAGGTAAATGTACAATGATCAAATAATTTTGATGTTTGATTAACATGAATTTTAATATGAAATACCTACCCGATGAAATAAAAAAATAAACAATTCAAATCAAATTAAACAATTCAGGTATTTTTAAATTCAAGATAAACAGAGTTCTGCAATCTTTTTTCAACCATTAAAATTGATAATGAATTGATTATATTTTACATTATTTTGACACATTTATTAAAAAAATGAGCTACTGCAAGTTTTATTCAAACATGAATGGTCGAGTGTGACCATACTTTCATATATTTGTCATAATATTATATTTCAATTGTCCATCAACATCTGAAAAATATATGTCGGGAAGTCTTTACGACATACGAGACAAAGGAGAAAGGTAAAATTTTAGCATAAAAATTTCTCATATACTATTAATTCTTATATGATAGTCTACACCGAGTATAAATTTTAACTTTAATTAAGATCTCCGTAAAAGATTTGGATTAAATTTTTTTGAGGAAACTATTTTCTATGGCTGTTAATGGTTTAATTTGAAGAAGCAACGTGGGATGAGCAGGGGAGTGGTTTTGGAAGGCATAATTGGGGTTTGCAGGGTGAGTAGTTAGCCGCATAATTTTATCTACCTTGACAGTTAATTAATAAAATTCTAAAAATCAAATATTTTCTTCTTTAAGGGACATTAATATGAACTACTAGTTCGCTTCAAAAATAATAGATTAGAATAAATTACTGAATTAATTGAATATTTTTTTCATGAATAATGTACCATCAAGAATCTATGAAATGAATCGGTAAGTCATTAGATTTGAGGCATGCAACGTGTTCATGGGCTATATTAAACTCGCTTAATGCAATTGACATGTGATAAAAAATATCAAGGAATCTTTTTTGAATTCTTTTAAACAAATTTGACTAAGAAATAGGTTTGTAATTGTAGTAAGTGATACCTGATAAAGGTTTTTCTCGAGAAAAAAGTTTACTAAAACACTTTTTCATGTATAAATTTGAGCACAAATGTGTTTAGAATCGTTCAACGCATATGAAGTTCTCTAAAATAATACAAGTTTTATGTGCATCGAACGATTCATAATAGATTTGTGTTCGAATATGTAAATGAGTAGTGTGTTTGAATACATGTCTTAGATAGCCTAACGTACTCCTTCAAATAAGACTAAGTTTGGCATGACTTAATTATTTGATTATTATTTCGTTTTTATTTAAAAAACTTATATTTTTTTGTTTTTTGTCAATTTTTTGTGGATTATTGATTAGTCTCGACAAGAATTTTCAGAAAAATTATAAATCATGGACCAAATTTAAAAAAAGTTCAGGAAAGACAAAAATAATAAAAAAATAGAGTTTTTTTATTTATTTGTTGTTTTTAGTGATTTTTTTAACTTTTAGACATAATTTTATATTTTTTAGATTCGTCTCGTTGAGACGGATCAATAATTCACAAAAAATTGAGGCTAAAACAATAAATATGAAAAAAAATTAAATAGAAGCAAAATTTCATTATTCATAATCAAGTTAGGCAACTGGAGCATAATCTTTTTTGTTTTTGTTTTTTGTTTCTAAATTTTAACCAATTTGTGCACATAAAATATTAAATGGAAAATACAAAGAAACTACGGTGAAGGAGAAGGCCCCTGCGAAGAAATCCCAAGGGTTTATAAGGGGGGAAGGGGATGCAGAAGTGAAGATACGGTGATTATCTCCAACCTGCGATGGTTTCTCTCTCCACTTGGTTCCGATACGTAGTCCACAAATTCGAGTACTCTGTCTCTCTCAGCTGGAAGGTCACACCCTATTCCTCTCTCCCTCTCTCTCTCTCTCTACTCTTCGAAATATACACACACAATGCATTTCCCAAATCTTCTGTGATTTGTTCGCTTCTACTAGGTTTTATTTTTTTTTACGACGCAAGATTCAAGATTGTAGTGAAGGGTTTTCTGGGGTTATGTATTTCTGGATGATTACCTGCTCGTATGATTTACTTGGGGGAAAAAAGAAGAGAGAAGAACCATTAGATTTGAGGGGTATTTATTTTTCTATTCTGATCCATCTGTTTTCCTCACTCGAATGACGTTGTTTTTTGACGAGATTTTTTGACGACAAGGGGCATTTTAATCTTGCCCGATGGATTTTTCCTACTTGTATAGCCTATAGTTATAGGGAGCTAATGGCAGTCCTTGATAATTCTACGCTAATTCTGAAGAAGAGGAACTATGATACAGCTATTACGACATAGCATGCTTATTGATGCATTTTGTTGATCGCCCCCTATGGAAACGAAAAGAAAATTGAACAAACTTTTACTTTTCAGTTGAAGTGTTTGGAAGGCCGCGTAAAACACTAAGCGTGGGGACTGGAGGGTGTGTCTTACCTGGTTTTGGCTACAGCGCCACCTTCTAAAACATATGATGTGTATTATAAGATGGTGGACAAACTATGGTACAATTTACTATTATGTTTTTTTTGTCGAAAACAAGATAGGGTGCATGTTGCTTTGAAGTTAACGCTAGAGGATGATATTGTTTATGAAAAGCAAAAGAATCGTGCTCTCATTTTCATTTTTCTTCGTTTCACTATTATGATGTGTAAATAAAGTCGTCACTCTATGAAGAATTACCAGTTTACCACCCACACCATCACCTTTATTTACCAGCATATCACAATTAGAAGAGCTAAATTATCTATATGACTACGAAGTACAGACAATGACACCACTGCCTTTGGCTATATAGTCCTCTTTGGATTGTTGACACTTGACAACATCACCATCTCCACAACGACATCTTTCTCCACCTCTCCATTTGCAACTTGCAAGTCATCGGGAGTTTCACTGCGCCACCGCCTCAATAACTATTGTCATGACCAATGATGTTCTCATCAATACCATCTCATGTGGGCCTTCAGTATTCATTTTTCCTTGCTGCACACCTTCGCGTTTTTTAATGGGACAACTGATACTATATGTTTGTTTATTGTCCTTTATGAAAAGTAGATTAGGTTTTCTTGAATCAAAATCATATGTTTGCTTATGTTAGTCTCACTTTTGCACCACTAGAGGATGTTGGATTGGCTCTAAGATGTACTGGCCATAGTAACATATTTAAGAATTTTATATGGGTGAATAATCTATGTGGACAAGACGAGCTTCATTTCCAAATGGAACATAGTTTAACGTTGTTATCATCTTGGGATGTATATAGGTGCAAACGTGCTATCAATCTGGCCTTGACCTAATTATCTTGAAAGTGCTCAAGTTGCTTGAATTTCACTTCCCATGAACACAATTATCTTGCTCAACCTTCTGAAATGTTTATTCTTCTTCAACTCTGCATGCAAGCATTTTGTTTCATTGTTTCTGCATAGTTATTGTTGAGAATTCGGATGCTGTAGCTATTTTTCTTGGAGAGTGAACTGAGATAATCTTCGTTTTGATGCAGAACTATAAAAGAGGTCAAATAACTGAGAGAGAAGCAGGTGATGCTATATGGAAACATTTATTTCAGGGGAAGTTGACATACTTCCATTGGAACAAAGGAGAGGAGATGGCCCCAACAATTGCAGGGCAGGGCGGAACTCTTCTTGTGCGGAAATTACCAGCAGCAGATCCAATGTATTCTTGCTATAGCTGATTGGGAAAACTAGATTAGTATATTCAATGCTTTGTTCGTAGAGGATATGTTTGTTATCTCTTCCCGAGCTTTTGATAGTTGAGAAAATTTTTATGGTTTTTTATATTGTCATCTTATGCGTAATTCAATGTTGACAGGCGTGTTTTTGTTGGGGATGTTGTGGTTGTGAAGGACCCTGAAAAATCAGACGACTATCTCGTCCGAAGATTGGCTGCCATAGAAGGGTATGAAATGGTATCGACTAATGAAAAAGATGAGCCATTTGTTCTCGAAAAGGATCAGTGCTGGCTGTTGTCCGACAATGAAAACTTGAAGCCCAAGGTGTGCCATTTTCTTCTTTAATAGTATGATTTTGGCGCACGCACTGAATTTGTATGTTTTCTTCTTCTTTCTTTCTCCCCTTGTCATTCTTCAGGTATATAAACTTTTCTTTTGTTCTTTGGGGTGGATAAAGATATTATTACCAAAAGAAATTGATGTAAATGAAGCTCAAAACACAGCCCATAGGCAGCACAAAAGCACAGCCGCTTGCCAAAACCTCTATGACAAGTTAACACGGACTAGCCTAGAAAGAAACAATAGCCAAAGAGACAAATTAAGGACAACCAGTTGGCTAAGACCAACAAATTTGGATGTTCCCTCAGAATGTGAATCTTCTCTTCAAGCTTGTTTCAATTTTCACACTGCAAAGAGGTTGGACTAGCCACATCCCTCTTAAATTGTGACGGAGTTGAGTCGACAACATTTGAATAGCACCATTACAAGCATTATGTTTGAAAATCCACCCCTCTCTAACCACCGAAGTAGCTAGGTTGTGATTTTAAATGATTAGTTACTTGATGAATGGCAGTATTTTTGCCTGTGTAATCCGGGGCGGACGTACGTAGTAGCAAGTGGGGCAACTTGACCCCACTGAGTTGGAAAATCTCCCTAGGATAAGTATATATATTTTGGTAAATTAATTTCACAGAATATTATGTGTCTTGTCCCACAAAATCATATATGTTATAGATACTTGACCCAGGCTCCTGCATGTAGTTAACCTCTTGATTCGAGCATCCATCCATAATTCAGTCCTATCCCTTTTCTTTTGAAGGCATCCTTCTTCTCATTTTCTGGCACATCCTTGAACATATTGAGCACCTCTTTTTTCTTCTCTATTCTTGTTGAGTCCGCCAAGCATGATCCATGTCCGTAGGGGCTCTAGGACTCATTTTAGAGATCTGTAAACCAATTACTCTCTCTATTGCATGTTAGGGATATGGATAATACTTGGCCCCTGATTAGGTGGTTGATTTTACATGATTTGAATCACCTTATATTTTTTTTCTTTTTTGCCTTTTATTAATTGCAGGAAGCCAAGGACAGCCGACTCTTTGGCCCTGTATCCATGACAGACATAGTTGGCAGAGTCATATATTGCTTGAGAACGGCTGTAGATCATGGTCCTGTGCAGAACAGGTGAGCTGATCTTTCAACTTGAACTGAATTTTATATTATTGGAAGAGATGGTGTTTTCTAAATGTGGTGTTTTTTTAACCAGTCATTTCGGCATGAAGAAGGATTCACCTGTATTGGAAATTGAATTGGATGTTGATGAGATGTCAAAAAATCACAAAGCATAGGCTATGTGGATAAAGAAAACTTGGACCCGGTCACCCGGTCTGTATGTACTTTTTTTCTTGTGATCCCATTCTCTCGTAAGATTTCATCTCTATCTCAAGTACGAAGAAAGAATAAGAATTGGAATCCTTGCATGTTCATTTGGTGAAGGGATTGATTGGCTAATTTATGATTTTCTTTAACCACTTACGGTGGCCTGGTGGTTGTACCTCTCTGGCCCCCCTCCTTCCCTCTCACCCTCTTTTCTTGTCGTTTCGTTTTCTTGAGTTTGTGGTAATAGCCCTCGTCTTTTCTCCTCTATGGAGAAGTATGATATTGCATTGTGTCAGTAGCATTAGACAGCCGCAAATGACCACTTTATGAATGCCAAAGTTTAGATCTAAAAGCGCTCTGCAACCACGTATCACATTGTGCTTGTAACTGTGTATCCTAAACACATGGTTGATTTGTGTTTGTTACTGCATATCTATGCATTACATTGTGCTCTCACCGGGCTTAGGCATTGGTTTCTTTTGCTTTGTCTTTTCGATTGGTTGGTTCTGTAATGGGTTGCTAAACTTCGTGGCTCCTGGATTATGGGCTGGGATGTTTCTTCTGAAGCCCTTTAGCAATGATATCTCATGCACTCGGTCGTGCGCGCACACACACAGATTTGTATGCTGCTATGGGCAAGGATTTGTGTTGAAAACATTTCGCACAAACCCAATAACCAGCTCGAATAATTTCAAATCATGAAGTTCACCATAGTGTAGTTCATCTGGCTCATCTTTTAGCCACGCGAGCTCTAGTTTCTTTCACGTGTTTAGCCCCGTGAGCTCAAATTTATTTTCATGTCTTTTTCACTTGCAAAAGTGACACGCTTAGGGATGGATAAGACAATTGAGGAGAAAGAAAGAAACATAATAGAATTGTATGTTAATAGTAAAATGGCCAAAGGAGTTGTGGAGAACACTGCCTGGTGAGAAAGAATAAGAAATGGGCATGGTCCGGGATGCTGACCCCCAAAGGTGAAGGGCCGGTGGTGGGTATTTGGGAAAAGTAAGGCTAATTGGGTGTCTTCGTTCAAACGAGGGTACATTAGAAAAACAGAGCGAAGTGGGAGGCAGAGGGCAGGGAAAAGAGTCAAGTCGATCTAGCTCAACAACCCGAAGAAATAGAATGAGATAAAAATTTGGTAAAAAAAAAAAACAACGCTACTGTTACTATAACTGATCTATCTCCTAATACCAACTGCAATCTAACATTTGCATTTGCAGTGTCAATGCGTAGTATAATAGGAGGCAACTGCTCGTTATGTTATTCTTGAGTGATGGCGTGAGAATCGTGTCTTAATTTAGGGTTTAGATGGAGTGAACATAGACCATTGGATTAGATGGAAACTAATGGCAGAGATTCATTTGAAAAACATTAGTTTGGTTCAGTCGGTGTCATAAAGAAATTCTGAATATTAAAACTAAATCAAAAAATTCGTTCATTCGGTGTCATAAAGAAATCCCGAAAATCAAAACCGAATAGAAAAAATTGAAAAACCGAAAAAAAAATCACGAGAAATTAAAATTGATTGATGTTTCGGACCGACCGAATCGTGTTTTTTTTAGTTTGTACGGACTTTTTCAGATTAGCCTACACCCCTAGTAAAAGTAAGATTCTTGTAAATTACATAACATGTTTTTAAGAAAAACTAATATTGGTGAAAAAGTTAGAGACGCGAGTCTCGCAATTTTCCGATTAAATGAACACATAAATATTGAAGAAAATTAGATATTTTTGTACTTTTTTTTCTTTACCGTCAACTAAACAAAGCCTAGAAATTTGTTGGAAGGCAAAAATTGTTATCGTAGAAGTAATACAAAATTTATAATGAGAAAAATAATAGAATATGAGACTTATTGCACATTAGTGGATAATATGAATAATTGGATAATATTTTTGTAATTGATAACAATATTATTATTAGTAATAATGATATTTGATATTTGTGTAATGAGATAATATATGAATAAAAAGAGCAATAACATAATTTTATCTCTTTGAAAGGAATAAAATTATCTTTGCATGAGCGTAAGAAAATGAGCAAACTCGAATTTGATAAATTCGAAAAAACATTTCTACAGCAAACATGCCCTTATGTTTAAAAATTTAAGGTTAAAGTTTGCAGAATCGGAACATATCCATGTTTCCGAATTTTTTATCAAAAAAGGTGTTTTTTGAAAATTAATTAGTAAAATAGGATAGTTCTGAAATTATTCATAAAAATAGAACAAAACACTATTTGTAATGGGGTGACATGGCGAATCAGTTCCAGCGTGGATATATTATACCTATTATACGCCATTCATATTATCGCTTTTAGTGTCCGTAAATAGGATCGGCGTATTAGGGTGAAACTTCAATGTTTCACAAATTAGTAAAACGTATCGCACACTTACGTACATCCTTCGTTCGTCGTTGTGTTCCTCTAGCAGTGTTGAAGGTTTCGACCACCAGACATATTGAACAAATGAAGAAGACGATCGTATACTACATTTGCATCGTCTTCTTCGTTTGTTCCTACGATTCTATTCCACTTTTACGACCGTATGAGAATTATTATTAATATATTGAACAAATATGTAAATGTAGTATACAGTGTACATACGATATACATATAGTACATACGGTCCAAAATGCACAGCCACATGATCTCAAATCAAACAAATATGCAAATCCAAGACTAAAAATGTCTCAATCCCGAAATTGGAAACCTAAAATATATTACTGCTCGTACAACAAAAAATGGAAGATTGTATATACCTTGAGATTTTGTGGACCGAGATAAGAGGGAAACGGCGACTGCCGAAAAATATTTTGGTGTCTGGAACCTTCAAGGCTGCGAGAGGAAGACGACGACGAACGAAGTTTATACATAAGTGTGCGATACATTTTACTGATCTGTGAAACGTTTGAATTTCACACTAATACGGCAATCCTATTCACATACAATAAAAGCAATAATATAAATAACGTTTACAATATATTCACACTGGAACCGCTTTATTATGTCACCTAAATAAACCATTACAAATAACGTTTTACACTATTTTTAGAATAGTCTCATATCTACCCACTTTCTCTAGTTAGTTTCCGTAAAACACCTCGATGAAAAGGCTAGCTACCATAGTAATCATCAGAATTCGAACGCCACCAAGATCTTAATTCATATCGAACAAATCTCAGCAGCTCCGGCGACGCTTGCCTGGCGGCTCCGGCAACGATGCGACCAGGTACTCTCCTTGTTTCTCTCTCTCTCTCTCTGTGGTCACCGATCTCTCCTACTGTTTGTTGTTTTTCAGGGGTAATTGAGATGCTTAAACAAACATTTTTGGGTCTAGTAAATAGAAGTAATAAACATTTAGGTGCCCTTTTTCAACATTTATTTTGGGGGCCTGAAGCTGTGGCTTGCTAGGCTTCTGCCCAGGGCCGGCCCTGATGGCTTCCAAGAACCTTTTGTGGTGTATTATTAGATTCTGGTGTAGGCAGGTCTGACATTACAAGTAAACCTATCCAATGGAGGGTTGCTCTTTTCTCTAATACCCAAATTGGTTCTGAAACTTCTACGAGCTATTGATATTTTTCTCATGGTTAAATTTAATTCTTGGAGTCAGTTTTAAACTTCTGAAACCCCCATGCCACATTGGCTGTATAGGTCAATTGCTTGTCTTTTGGCTGTATAGGTCAATTGCTTGTCTATGTATACACTTTAGTGGTGCAAGATTTAATCTCGTGAACACCTGGAGAGGATACCTACCCCGGTCTTGCCGGCTGCCGGCTGCCGCTCATCTAATCTGTGAAATGAAGTTAGAATATGATTTCTTCTGACACGAACACCTGTAAAAAACTAACTTGTGTGAGCTGATCTCTGGTTTCTGACCTTATGTATGACTTTGGTTGTTTTGAGCCATCTTGTTAAGGAACGGCGGCTAGGGTGGGAAACAAAGAAGACTCCTAGTTGTAATGCGAGTCACTACATAGGTGGAATTTTTGAAGCTAGGCCCGCTGTCGTGTCAACTTGTAAATGTTACACGTGGAGTGTACGAATGAGATTTTTTTTGCGCTCTTGCTTTTGAGGTAGCTGTAGAAGAGTTTTTGGTGCTAGATTAATATCTTTACGATGGAATGAAAAAAACTGGAATTTCTGAAGGTGTTCTTGGTGGTCTTGATATTCTTCTTGAATATGCTGCCATAGATACAAAGGTTAAGGGGCCCAAGGACGCAGGTCATTTTGACTTAATACCAATCTTCATACCAAACTTACATTAATCGATTCTATTGCTTCGAAAACCATGTGTTTGAAATCAAACTTCGCTAATCTAAGCTGTTCAGATTGGTTTGTTCCAAGTTTTCAACACATCACATTATACGCATCATAGCAACTTGATTAATTTCCATACTAGTTTTAATTGGACAGGTCAAGGTGCATGTTTCTTGATATAAACAAAGGTAGATGAAGTTGTTTCTTCTTAGAATGACAGGAGACGAAGCTAATAAAGTACCTCCGAAAGATAGGCTTCAACGCCGCATAATTTGGTCTAGCATTGGATTTTTCCCACATGGGGTTAAAAGGCCTTAATTTAGTAACTTCTTACATGTAAGACATGTAAGCATGACCACTGGTGACATATTGTGTATTGATACTTAAATCCATGTTTCCAGATGGAAAGTGTCTCTCCTGCTCAGAAGCTTCTATAAGAGCAGTCAGTTTGTCACCTTGCTCTTATCGCTACAACTATAAAGCCCTTTCACATGTCCAAATCATAACCCTAAAATTCAGCTTCAGGGGGATGGCTTTTGAGTGCAAGGCAGGTTCAAATGGTTACACAAGAAACCCGGATTTTTCAAGCCAAAACAAGCGTGGGATTACCCAAAGCAAGAAGAAGAAAACTGAAGACAGAGACAATTCTGATAACCCTGAAGAATCAGAACTCTTTCCCTCAAAAAATAGGCCGTTCCAAGAGAATGAAACTCCTCCGGAACAAAGAGCAAAGGAGGAGATTACTAATTTTTTAAGACCATTCAAGGCTCAACTTAAACAGAGATCAGATGTCAAGAAAGGAAAGAAGCTGGAGGAGGTTCAGGGCCGTGGTGAAGAAAAGAGTGGATCTGGTCTCTCTCTCTCTAAGGTTGTCAGGAAATACGTTACTCAAAGAGGGACACCATGCAGTAATAATGGTAGCAGCAGAGATGACTTCTTGGACCAGTCAGAGCAAGATTGTAGATTTGACGAAGAAAAAAACAAGAGCTCCCCTAATCTTGGAAGTAAAATTCCAATGGGGAAGCATTGTAGTAGAAATGGTATCAGCAGAGACTACTTATTGTACGTATCTGAACTACTAGATGGTTCATTTGCTGAAGAGAAAAGCTTGAGGTCCCCTAAGCTTGCAAGGAATCGAATTACTGCAATGGGGAAGAAAAGTAGTACCAGTAGTTTTACTGGCAGCAGCGGCGGCGGCAGTAGTAGGACCATAGAATTCTTGGACCAGTCTGAACAAGATGGTTTATTTGACGAAGAGAAAAGCTTGAGCACTGTTAGGCTTCCAAGCAAACGCAATACCCAAATAGGGGAGAGAAGTACTAGTAATGGTAGCAGCAGCGGAGACTTCTTCTTGGATGAGTCTATACAAGATGGTTTATTCGATGAAGAGAAAAGCACGAGCTCCTTCGATTCCAATGAGATTGTGGAGCAGAAATCCCCTTTCCTTGAGCATTTAAGCCAACACATTAATAAAACAGGGAACAAAAGTAGAATTAGTGGTAGCAGCAGCAGAGGCTTGGACCAGTCTGAACAAAATGGTGCATTTAGCGAAGAAAAAGCCACAGCCTCCTTTGACTCGAATGACTCTGAGAAACGTGAATCCCTTCCCGTAAGCAGACCACTATCAAAATTTCGACGTAGATCTCCAATACCTATACTCAAATTCGAGCTAGTCTGTCCTAATTCTGTCGTGGATTCAAATTTAGATGGCAAAAGAGAGAGCACTCTTCTTGAGCATGAAAAGAGAGAGGACTCCTCTGATTTTGATGAAGGTTATATTCATGATCAAGTAGAAAAGCAGAAACCAACTATAGACGACGAGGATTTTAGTGCAATGAAGGTGCCGGAATTGAGAGCACTAGCGAAGTCTCGTGGCATGAAGGGGTTTTCGAGGCTCAAGAAACTGCAGCTGTTGGAGTTGCTAAGTGGTGGTTCAACCTGATTTTATGATGCACAAAGGAGTAGCCAAATTTTTGAATTGACAATTTTCACATTCTGAGGTCTTGGTTGATGTGCACTGCGCACAACATGGTGTATTGCACGCTAAAATAACGTTATTTTGGCTCCCCAAAACCTAGTCGAATACTGTCCTATCAATTAGACAGTTTTTGGAGCTCCAATACGGCATCGTTTGGGCGCAATACACCCTGTTGCGCACAACACACAACACAGTCCCGAGTTCATCTTTTGATGTGCGTCTTTCATCAGACTTGTACCCTTTTTCATCAGTCATAGTGTTTTTGGAACGAATTTTGCTATGAATACAAATGAGGTGTACAAATGTGAGAGAAATAGGAGGGGAGGGAGATGCGGGCTCACCCGAGGATGGGGCTTATTATATGTACTCATAGTAAAATCTTTTTGGAACACTGTCTTTTTGGACTCATAATTTTTGTACTGAATTGTGGGCGTGTCTGTATTCTGTCTCACTTCTGATCATTGGATCATATAATTATTTCTTATGTTTTTGCAAAATTTTCACGAGGTCTAAGGAAGGAAAACATATTGAAAATCGATATACCTGAAATATATATATTTTTTAATTTTGATTCATATTTTATAATCTTTCAACTGTTCCCGTCAAAACAAATGATATTTAATGAAACCTACATAAAACACCACTAAGTATTAAATAATGTCCACTGTTTGTCAAGCCTGACAAAAGATTGGCATGCTGAATCAAGGCTTAAAAGGAATTTATTTACATCTTTTAAGGTAGTAATTTTGTACGAGTCAATTTATTATAAAAATGTCTACCCTTTGCCCAAAAGGAGTCTGTTCCTATTTTCATATTATACGAGTATTATTTACTGTCTCGACAGTATTATTAAAAGATTATCAATATCATCTTTGTCGAAAAAAGTCTTCGTATTATATAAATATTATCTATTATCTCGACAATTTTATTAAAAGATTATTAATTCCTAATGAAAATAATCAATTCAAGCGGAAACCCGAACCCGAATCACATCCACAACTCCAGACAAAAATCACCCCTCTCTCTCTCTCTCTCTTCAATAATCCAAACGTACAAAATGCTTCGAAGTTTCCTTCGTCAATTCCTTCTCTGCTAAGTCTCTCTGTCTGTTCTAGGTTCTGTCGTTATAAATTTAACAAAGAGCAGGGAGCCTTCTGTTACTGAAAGCCCATCTGAATTCGCATTCGATTCGATGGGGCAACAACAATCCAAGGAGGAGTTACTTTACGAGAATGCTATTAATGGAAACATTGAAGCTGTCAAATCCCTTTGCAGTGAAGGTGCAAGCCTCGAGGTATTTATCATCATATTCTGTGTCCGATGCCTGTATATATGCGTACATAAACAACTGAATTGCACTTGGTAAAATGAAAAAAGAAAAAACACACCACGAGTATATGATTTTGAGTTCATATTGATGCAGTGGATTGACAAAGCAGGAAAGACCCCACTCATTGTGGCTTGTATGGTTCCTGAACGTTTTATTCTGGCAAAGACTTTGATCGAGCTTGGTGCAAATGTCAATGCTTACCGTCCAGGTACTTTAGTTGCAGTTCATCTCCTGATAGATTGCTTTGGCAGTTACTATACTGTTATAGAAATGTTACCCAGGTTTTCTTTTTTGATAATAAAATGGTATTACCACGGAATTTTGATCACCCTTGACTTGGATGTGTGTGATTAGTTATATTGTTGTGAGAAATTTTCCGTAAAAAATCCAAGTGAATCATACTTTCCATATGTATAGTAAAATAAAATGGTGCTGACAATTGGTGATATATATCTGCTCCTTCTATATGTTAATTAAACATTTAAAATTGTTTTGGTGATAAAAAGCTTTTGAAAACTTTGGTAATACTTTGTCTTCGTGCCAGTTATTAACTGAATATGAAATCTTTGTGTTTGAACGCTACTGGTTGGAGTTATACTTACCAATATTTCTTTAGGTGTTCATGCTGGTACTCCATTGCATCATGCCGCAAAAAGAGGATTGGATCATACCGTTAGGTTGCTTTTATCTCATGGAGGTATGTGTCATTTATTCGATGAGCGTAAGAATACGAGTGGTCATATCTCGCTCCTAGTTTGAGATTGGTGAAGCACCACTTTGTGTTTTTGTTTTTTGATTAAAAGTGATAATTATTTCTATGCTATGCTTCAGCAAATCCTTTGGTGAGAAATGATGATTGTCAAACTCCACTCGATGTTGCTAGATCAAGAGAGTTCGTCAATGTAGTTCGTGCTATTGAGGTATTCTCGAGCTTGACAGATGTGAAAAGTTGTATGGTTGGAGATTCTTCCCGCGGGTTAAGAATTTTTTGTGTTTGACTTCAATATTCTTATGCGTTGCTTTTCCAGAATCATATTTGCTTCTTCTCTGGCTGGTTGAGGGAGTTTTATGGTCCAGGCTTCCTTGAAGCATTTGCTCCGCAGTTGTTATCAAGGAAGATGTCAGTTTAATCTTCGGTTTATATTTTGTTACTGCCTTTGATTATCTTGTCTAAATTTTTATTAGTGAAGAAATTTTTGATGTTTCTCATATAGTCATCTGTATTCTGCCTTTTACTCTATTATCTATTAATATGACCAGATGACTCCACTGTTTCTTTCAAAGGGAAATAGAGTTGTTATTTCTAGCAAATCATTTGATGCACTTGCTGATTGTTCCTTAATTGCAGTTGGGCTGTCATTATACCTTATGGCTCATATAATCCACGGAAGCCTCTGAAATTGGAGCTAGTCATCTATTCTTTTTTGACGGTATAGAGATTTGTCATTTTCAGCTTCCTTTGTTGGCATTGTGACTCGAATTGCTATGAACTGATATTAAGTTCTCGTACCTCTTTTCGGGTATACAGAATTGGTTACTTCGATTCCTGCAAAAAGATATTTTGTGATTCTCGTTTTGGAGTCACTGTTGTTTTTGGTAAATTTTAGTTTCCTAATGTGGTTCTTTTGTTCAATGAACAGGATGCCAAGCCTCGTACAGTCATTGCTTTGTGGAAGGCCAATATTGAGGAACTAAAATTCCAACAATCAGATGCCACACTGATAATTTTCGACAAATCCAATAGTAATCTCTTTACCGAAAGTGATTGTAAAGATTTTGTGGTACTCATTAGTTATTAAACTCTGTAAATGGTTGAGCCAAAAAAGAAGAAAAACAATCACGTTACTTCTTTTTCCTGCAAATGGCCCATGGCCTGTTTGGTTTTAACTTCCGCAAACCTTGATTTGAGTTTTTGCTCAGTCGGGCAAACTAAAGGCAGGAATCCAAGTTCAGTATTAGCTAGTGCTTACTCAAGGCACTGAGATTATGGGTCCCTATACGTGACTAACCTGGTAGCACATGTTCCTAAGCATTATAAATTTCAGCATCATAACTTCATTTCGATGTTGATGTACGTAGGCTTAGTTTGTGGACTGCGCATTATATTATGGAGTATTCTTCTGCCTACTGATGATTGGGTTTTGTCTTTCATTGCTCAACTGCTCTGTTTTGGACAATTATAGGTGTCTGAAATGCCTTTTGTCTAAAGGAAGATGTGCCCTGGATGCAATTGTTTTAGATAAGGAGCATTAGTCCTTATTGGTATTGTGAAATAAGAAACTAATTTGTGCATGGCAGAGTATGTGTATATTATTGACTTTGGTTGTAAAAATCATCTTCCCATATTAATGACTGCCTGTCCTTTCTGTGCTGTATAATGAACCCCAATGATCATGTTCTTGTATACCAGAAACTCGATACAAGTTTGCATCTTCCAGTGGTTGCGACAAACAGCAAATTCAATCATTATACAATGCCTGCAGAGGAATTCCTCAGGTACAATTTCTAAGATAGCTTCTGCAGGTCTTAAGATTGTTTTCTGATTTCTACATCTTACTTGGACTGAAATATCATGCCTGTTAAAGGAGTTCACATATCTTTAGCTTATCTGTTAGTTAACATGTGGGACATG
>JABCMJ010009839.1:0-19456 GCA_014822125.1 Arbutus unedo | reverse complement strand
AGACAGAAGGAAAGGTGTACAGGTTGAAAAAGGCCTTTATGGGTTGAAACAGCCACCAAGAGCATGGTTTGGCAGATTTTCAAAGGCTATATTGCAATTCGGATGCAAACAAAGTCATGCCAATCATAATATGTTCATCAAAGGAAGTGCTAGTAAAACTATTGTCCTTACTGTTTATGTTGATATAATAATGACAAGCAATGATATGGATGAGATTCTTAGTCTCAAGTCTAGTCTAGCTCAAGAATTCGAGATTAAGGATTTAGGGTCACTGCGGTACTTTTTGGGAATGAAAGTGGCAAGGTCTGATTGGGGTATTTTTATCTCCCAACGGAAGTACATCCTTGATCTATGGGAAGAAACACGTATATTGGGTTGTAGACCTACAACTTTCCCTATTGAGGCAAATCATCAACTCAATGAAAACTCGAGGGAACGCACTGATAAGGAGAGATATCAATGTCTAGTGGGCCGACTAATATACTTAGCTCACACTCGACTAGATGTTTCTTATGCAGTAAGCATTGTTAATCAATACATGCATAATCCTCGTGCTTCACACCTGGATGCAGTCTATTGTATTTTGAGGTATTTCAAATCAACTCCAAAAAAATGGATCTTGTTTTCTAATCACGGTCACTTACAGTTAGAGGCATTCACTAATGTCGATTGGGCCAGTTCTGTGGATGATAGACATTCTACTTCTGGCTATTGTACTCTACTTGGGAAAAATTTGGTTACTTGGCGAAGTAAGAAGCAATCAGTGGTCACCAAGTCTAGCGCAGAAGCTGAGTATAGAGCTATGGCTCAAGGAGTTTGTGAGCTTCTGTGGCTCCAAACCTTGTCACGCGATTTGAGAATATCTGATAATAGTCCGATGAAACTATACTGTGACAACAAAGTTGCCATAACATTGCTCATAATCCTGTTCAACATGACAGAACGAAGCATATTGAGATTGACACACTTTATTAAAGAAAAGCTAAGTGATGGGTCGATATGTATGCCTTTTGTGAAATCTAAAAATCAATTAGCCGATATCTTCACGAAAGGGCTCGGCAACAACAGTTTCCACCCCATTATGTTCAAGTTGGGCCTAAATGATATCTTCGCATCAACTTGATGAGGGGTGTTAAAGTTTGTGTATAGGACTTTAACTAGATTAGGATTATGATTTGTTTCCTAAATAGAATAGTAAATTAATTAGAGTTAGAGTTAAAGTTAAATTAGATCTCGTTTTACTAGTATAAATATTACACTTGATGAATAGAAAATTATTAAATTTAAAATAAACACACCACCACTATAGATAAATGTGGTTTTTTCCTCCTAACATGGTCTCAGAACCGTGTTAAAGAACCAAAAACAAAAAAACCCTATATCTAGGGTGTGTTCGTTTGGGTTTTTCCCAAAAGATTTTAGAAATTTTTTGTGAACTATGTTTGGAAAATTTTTTCCCAAACATTGTGTGTTTTTTTGCCAATCATTGATTATCATTACATCATCATATTTGTCAATGATTAATGCATTAAATAATCATATTTGATTCCCTTTTGGACGTGTATGACACCGTTTATTTGATCCCCTTTTGGTCGTATTTTTTAAATTATATTTTCAAAAAAAAATTTAAAAATTACTGTTGACTTAAAAAAATATTTCAAAATTAACTGCAAATTTGAAATTTTAAAATAAAAAATTTTGTTAGCAGAATACGTACACAAAACACACAAAAAAATGTTTAATTTTAAATATAATATTTATTTCCCTGGAAAAGAAGAGAGAGAGAGAGAGAGAACACCTTGGAAATGCCGAAAAAATTTAACTCCCAAATTTTTTGTGAAACACTTATACCAAACATCTCAAAGTTTTTTTTTTCCAAAAATCGTTTCAGAAACACTCAACCGAACACACCCCTATTCTGTCTGCCGCCGCGCCGACAGTGGTAACGACAATTATGCATTGAAAGTGCTCTCTAGACTCCATCAGTTCACTAAAAATCATCAAAAGCAACTCCAACACCATCCCAAAATGGAAGCAATGCCTAGGTACTTCACTTGAGACCGAAGACGGCATGTGAATTGGAAGCTAGAGCAAAGAATTTGTCAAGGAGAATGAGCCACCCTCAGAAAGCGTTAACTCGATCAACCCTAGAGATAGGGTGTTGACCAACATCTGAAATCTCGGAAGACATATCAAACCCACCACCTAACACCTCAGCAACATTCTAAAAACTGCAAGCCGTTAGTCAGGCACAAGAGGGGGCACCTATCGCCTAGGCTAGTTGGCGCCAAGAGATCATGTTTATATAAATTTATGAATAAGTGTACATCACAGAACATATAAATATATGCTTATGACAAAATACATACAATGCTTTAAAATGACACCTAAAACCGTAAAGTTTTGGACTATTTTTAATTTAGCGCCAAAATTTTTGAAACATTTTCAAATCGCTCAGGCCAACTAGTTGTGGACTTGGGCCAACTAATTCATTAACACCTACAATTAGCCTAGACTATCACGTCGCAGAACTCCAAAACAGCCTAGCGCCTTGGCTGAATTTTAGAACACTGCACCTCGCAGCCTATAGGATACCTACCATCTAACTTGGTCATACGATACCCACCTTCATTTATCTCTTAAATGGCCTCTGTTAGTCCAATGACAAAACCCCAAGGTTGGAACTTGAGACTCAAAGAGGAAGCAATGTCAACCTCCATGCTACCCTGTAAGGACCTGACCCAATATTTAGGGATTTAATCGTGGTAATTGGGGTGATTGTAGATTTTGGAAATAAGGGCTGAATTGATATTGGAACATTAGTGTAAGGACCAATTTGGAGATCATTAGGAACTAGGTGACATTTTGGAATTTGAGGTAATTAGAGGGGCTAGTTGTAATTAACACTTTGGCTATAATATCTTATATACATATAGCTTCTACACCTGTTGTGATCTTATGAGGAGGTGGTGCATGGCTTGTGAGGTGGCAGTTTATGGGATTGAAGGAAGAACAAGTTTTGCACCCATCGCTAACATCTAATGACATTAAGTATACCAATGGGGCTACCAAATTAACTTTACGCGTTAGAAATTTCACTGAGGTTTGAGATAGATAGAAAGATGGCGATGTACTGGAATTTGTGAGAGAAGGATTTGCACCTGAGAGAGAGAACTGGAGAGCAAGGAGAGAAGCAATGGCAAAGCAAAGAAAGAAGCAGGAGGCCGTTGTTGAAGCATGGAGCATTCAACAATTGGAATTTGGTGGAGTGAGGTACAATTGAACCCAATAATCTCCAATTAGCCTTATAATGTCTTAGAGGAGTTTTCGAGATTTATTAGGAACCTAAGATCAAAACCCAATTCTTTGTAATGTTTTTGGGTTGGTCCGGTCGGCCATCCGGCTGCCTGGCCAGCCACCAATCCAAATTTCCGGATCCCCAGCCGGATTGGCTACCGGATTGAGACAATTTTGACCATGAACTTGGTTTTGAGCTCTAAAATGCTAAGAACCTCGGATTGACCTCAAATTTGGTACGAATATACCTTGACATGTTATTTTTCATTCCCAATTAAAACCAACTCGATTGGATATCTAAAACTCCTTAAGTTGAAATTTCCGTAAGGTGTGTCAATTCTCAACCAATTTTGCGCCAATGGGGTTTTCACATATTTAAAGGCTATTCCATGCCTTGTGTTCTTCATAACAAATGTTACCAACATCTTAAACTACCACCATGTCGAATTTGGGGCAAACTTTGGACATATTTTGATGGGGTTCCTAAATTGATTTCCATCATCATAAATTCTGGAGAAGCTGTCTATGGTTTTGGAACCCGGAACATTTATCTTGACTCCATGATCATTTGAAGTTAATGTGACCTTAGAATAGTAGTAGACTTAAAGTTTGACGAGGAATAAAGGATGGTCAAAGCCTTCCATTAACAAGAAGACCGAACGATTAGAATATGATCATGCTTCAGCCATAAGAGCTAAGTTGGAATTCCAACTTTAAAGATTGACGATTGGTTATTAAACGCAATATTTTATGGATATAGGACATGAACCAAAGGATGAAGGCATGTTAATGAGAATCCGAGTTACCTTGGATACAACAGTTATATGATTATAGGACGCGAAGGTTACCGGTGGTGATTTGCTAAGGGATTTTCCACGTCATTGACTTAAGGTGAGTTCAAGTATATGACGTTTATTTGTACATTTGTTAAATATGCATGAAGCATGAAATGTTTGATAATTGCGAAGAATTTTAAGATATTTTGAGCAAGCTTATATTTGGAATTTTGTGATCATGACAAGCCATGTATTAACTAAAGAACTCGTTTGACATACGTGAATAACATCCAATAGCACCCCGGTCCGCTACGGATTAAAAATATAGCGAGATGAGGAATAAGGTGGTTACCGTGGCCAACACGGTTATATTGTTGACGTTTATGCCTATTTGGCACGAAAGGGGGATCGCACCCACCCACACAGTTGGCAACCATTGGACTATATTGCTCAATGAGCGAATTGATGCATGTTCGATAGAATTACATGGCGAACCTGTGAAAGTCGTATGTTTGAATTCACACTAGCTTTGCGCTAATGTATGTTGTAATGCAACATTTCAGGTACTAATAGACATTGCAGTGACTATTGAGATATGGATTAATCCAAGAAGAAGATGAGTTCATAGGCCATTGGGATAAAGCCCGTTGGATTCAAGTGGCGTTATATCATTGACTTTTGGCCGCCCAGAAAGACTTTTATATTTGAGTTGGTAATATTACTTTGGGATGCATGTATTCTTATCTGTGCACACAGATCTGGCTTATTTTATTCGTGTTGCAACATTCTGATTATTATTTAAATTCCATGAACTCTGTGTATTAGAGGCCTGAGTACTAGCCGATCATTGACCATGTTTATTTTGGGACAGGTCGTGATATGCCCACCAATAAGAATACACCCAACAGCTGATTCTCTCCTCCCACAACGCTCATATATAACGAAGGGTTGGACACCTAGTAGTGACAAGCATTCAATACACATTAAAGGCACATTGAGCAAACACTAATATCTAGTTTGACCATTCTCAACCATTCTCTCTCTCTAAGGATGCCCCACGCTATCTTCTCCTCAACCTCCAGAGGTAATGAGCCATTCTAGTACCCAACATATTCTCGAGAGGCTCACTTCCACCATTAACATCCACAATATGATATATGTCTAGAATGTCATTCTATTGTTTTACTATTAGAGCGCAGTAAAAAGCTTACCGCTTCATGTGCCATTACCTGATAGAATAGAATGATTGAACCCACATATAGGACAACAACAAACACCATATATGTTATAGTGTTCATATAATTTACTGACAATCAAAATTTGGCAGCCAACAATCATGTACAAGGGTTTTTCCAATCAAAACAAGAAAACAATAGACTCATATAGAAGAGGTAATCTCATACCGTTATTGCGTTTAACTTATTTCCCATCAGATGTAGCTCCTCAATGGCTGGTAGTGAACATTTAAGTATTTCGACCTGTCAAATCAATCAGATAACAAATAAAATCTCAAAATAAAATGACTTAAGAGAATGTGAATAGTTGAGGTGAACTGGTTGGTTGTGGAAGTATGGTAGGCATTGAAATGGCGCGAGACCATTGGAGATGGCTCAGAGAGAGGGAGAGAGAGCCAGAACACCTGATGGGTATCATGCATTCATGTAGTCATGTAGTCATAAGACATGTAGAGTTTTTCTAAGGAAGGACAAAGGCCATGGAGACGAGCACAAGCACAACTAGTCACATAGGGGATACATAGCAATCGTGGTTAACCCAACCTAGAGGCTATGCTACAAGCCTGAGTAGGTGTTAGCTAAAACACAAAACACACAAATATGATCATCACAAACATGCCTACACGACATCTGCAAAAAAATAAGACAAAATGGCAGGGACACATACATAATCATACTTTCTTCTTCCTACTAAGTTTCTATTTATATTCCGTCAAAATAGTGAGGTCATTTCCACTATCCAAATATCAGACAACAAGTGCTAACAGAAATACCTATGTCATTTTTAGAACTTTCCATATGCGAATTGGTACATGTTGCGATTGAAAATTACTATACTAACTATGAGGGGTATAATTAGCAATGTTCGAAAAATCAGGATAATCGGCGATTAATCAATACTCAGCTACCCATCGATGCAACTACCCCTAAATCGCCTAGAAAAACCGTGTGGTCACCTAATCGCGGTCTAGGTGCCAACTAATCGGCTAATCACCGACTAATCGGACCGGCCGATTAGTCGGCCGCTAATTAATTGGGGTCTAGGCGTCGACTAATCAGTTAATATAGTTTGCGATTTTATGTGTAATGTGTAACTTATTTTCATTTTGTTTGGAACCTTGAACTTGGTAGAAATATTTATTAAAAAAGGAAAAAAATCCAAAGCCGATTAATTCCCGATTACTAGGCCTAGACCCTAGAAGGTCCCCCACCGCCCGACTAGCGCCTAGCTATTTTTAGAACCTTGATAATTAGTCGATCATGTGTTATTTCTCTCAAAAAGTTATTTTTCCTTTCATGTGCACCGAGTGATAGACGTGTGTCCCCCAGTACATGAAGATTGTTTGGTTCTAAACCAAGAAAAACAGTAGGGCACGTCTAGATAAGTGTCCAAATATCTAAAGTAGTGCCATAAGTTTCGACAGCAAACATGAACGCACTACTTTCTTATAAGTCATCGTACTTAGGTTTGCAGGTATCAGTAATAGTCTCTTTGATTCCCACGCCCAAGGCGACTAGAAAATGACAAAATATTCATATATTTTCAATACCCATTGTTTGTTCTTGGGATAAGATGGTGTTCACAAGATCAGCAAAATATTTTATACTCCCTCCGTCCCATTTTCATAGTCCATTATTCCAATTTGGGACACCCCAAAATAAAAGTTCACTTTCCAAAAATAATAATTGAAATTTAGTTAAATTTCCTTTTTGCCCCTTTATTTAAATAATACTTGCACTGTACACATCAATCAAATCAAGGGCATGTTTGGAAAGAAAAATACTTTTTGCGACAATCATTATGTTCCCCTAAAAAGTTGGAATTCCAAAGAGGGACTATGAATTTGGGACGAAGGGAGTACAAAGTAGAGGTGTTACAACTAAATACATCCATTAAGTAAATTTCCAACTACACATGCCAAGCACATATCTTGTACCCTTCCCCAAATCGTACGTCCAAAATGGGTGCATAGATGCACTTCAAGAGTCCAAGTAGCATAGCGTGGAAGTAAACTACCACTTTTTGTAGCGCCACTGGAATATTAAAAAGTTGAATCATAGTGACTACTTGCTACGGTCGAGCATGCTCCTCATTTACATGGAGCTATGGAGTTCACCATGGGTGCAAAGATCTTCCTTTTGAGGACTGGTCAAATTGCAAGTCTCTTGAGGGAGAATAGACAAGTGACTGTGGTGAATCCTCAACTCTTGCCAATATCCACCACACCGCAAACCCACAGAGATAACATGCAGGCTTCATTGGGTTGCCTAAGCATCCCATGACCTAAGCTGGCTATGCCTTTGGAGAAATAGAGATCATACAATCAATTCTTGGGTGAAGAACTGTCCGGCCTAGATGAAGGGATGGAGAGCACATGTATACTAAGTGGATATGGGCATACTTGGGTCATATTGACTAAGCATGAGAAATGAGTGTGTAGGGCTTCACGGAGATTGCCCCTTTGTACCTTGGCTCAATAATAAGACACCCATCCATTAGCCTACACCAATATCTCTAGGTTCCATGAGGCTAAAACGCAGGATTGGAGTAGACAAGGGCTAAAACGAAATGAACAAGAAGTGGTCAAGAGCCTTTTGGTCATTTCAATAGGCTATATAAATCGTGCAAGGTGATGGATATACTAGTTACATAAATCTGCATCTAGAAACAATAGTTGGATGGTTCTTAGGTTCATCCACACGTCATATTGTACAGATGCATTTATAAACAATTTCATTGACATGACTTGATCATTGTATGCATCCATCATTAGGTTCATCGAAACGCATTTAAGTTCATACTACCAAGACTTCTAAGGACTAGAAGCAGCTGTCACATAGCTTCTTAAAAACATAAATGTAATCGTCCATTTCAATATGAAGGCTGCGGTCTTGGGTCAGGGTCTTTGCAGAAATTGCTAACCCTTGCAAGGGTGAAATACTGCTTGCTCTCTCTTCCTTTGCTTCTTTCCTTTCTTCTTCTTTGCACTCATAACTCCAGTACTATTCTTTCCCTTCGCAAAACCACCATGACTCCTATTGCACGCAGCCATAACTCAAGTTTCTCCCAGATTAGGTTATATGGCTATGTCATGCCCAAGCCATGGGGCAAGTGGAACCATGTACCTACAAAAGAACAACATGATGGCTTACCTGCATCCATTTTATGCCTGTATTGTTGAGAACTAAAACCCGGATATTCCTTAGTTGAGGCAACCCAATTATGTCATGAGCCATTAAATTGTTGGTTAGATTAAGAGCTGCAAGAGCTGGTAATCCTTCGCATATGGCTCCAACTTCCTGCAAAAGGAAAATCCAATAAAAAAAAACGTCCTTACTAAACTTCAAGCAGCAGCTGTTGCCTAGCAAAACACTTTATGAAGGACGAGAATATGCATTCATCCATCACAAACCCAACCATGTCCGCCGGTGCATGTTCTATGAGCTCAAATACAAAAAAGCAAAAAATATATTAATGGTCATATTATACACAAGACATCAGGTAACTCTGGTAGGCCACAATCTCATGTCAAAAGTTCATAATGTAATGAAGAAAGAACCTCTTGTGAGATGGCAACAAAAAGATGAAGAGAAAGAAAAGGAAAGTAAAATAACAATACAGAAAACAGACACCCAAATAACGAATAGCAATATAATTAATTGTTGCATATGGAACTAAAACTAGGAGTGGACATCAGTTAAGAGAGAATATTTTCTCATTTGAAAGTACCAGGCAAGTTTTGGGCATATGTTAAGTAACCTGCAAATAAAATATTACATGGGAAAGCAACTAATCACAACAGGAGCCCCACTTTTTTACTATTAACAAGAGCTCCAAATTTTGTAATGGAATCTGCAGTGTGGGCGCCGCAGGCAATTAGAATTAGGTAGTACTACTAGTAATGAACTGCAACAGAGACTTAATGAAGCGCATCCAAATATGAAACCTAGGCTAGCATCCTAAGGCGGTTGTTTTGCCGCAAAGAAACATACCTTCCAATCTGAAAGCAGATTTCCAGACAAGTCAAGTGCCTTTAAATCTGCAGTATAAGGATTAAATATTAATAGCAACGCTGCAGACATAAATAACCACTAAAGAAATTTGCAAATGGAAGAGAGGAAAAACATGAGGTCATGTGGTTAAGACACAAGACTGATAGATAGAAAAAGAGAAGAAGGATTCAATTCCATTCGATTGAACATCAAATAATGCAAGGCTGAGACGATTTATATAGACTAACCTTGTGCACCCTAATGAGATCAAAAGACTATACTACTCTTATAATTAAAGATAAATAAATACCACATAAACATAAAGAATGCATAAACATTGCTACTTTCACATATCGTGAGTTTGCCAAGTAAAAAACAAAACCAAGGTTGTCGGAGGCTAACGAAGATCCAGCAAGCGTCGCCGAGCACGGGAAGAGTCCGGCGAGGGTTTTCGGTGACAGACAAGGTCGGGAGAGGGACGAACCACAGGAAAATCATGAGAAACATAGTCGAACAATACAGATCTTGTAGAAACTGCCAGTGCGAAGACTAACAGAGTTCTAGCGAGGGTTGACGAAGGTTCGACAAGGGTCACCGGAAGTTCGCTGGTAGTCAGCGAGGGTTTCGGCCAGTGCAAACAGTGAGAAAGATACAAATCCAGTAAAACAAAAGGAGTCGACCAATGCAAAACATATTGCAAATATAGATGCAAATCCAGATAGAACGATACAAATCCATTGAAAAAAGAAGAGTCGGCTAGAGCAAAACAAATTACAGATGCATATTCGAAGAGTGATGCAAATCCAATGAAAAAAGAGGAGTTGACTAGTGCAACTGAAAACCAACCTGTGCAAAGGAGAAAGCGATAGGTGCAAACAGAGAAGAAAAGTTGCGGCTACTGCAGAATAGATTGCAAATGCAGATCCAGTGGAAGAAGAGAAGTCGACTGGTGCAAAACAGATAGCAGATTCAGATCTAGATCCAGGGAGAACAATGCAGATCCATTGAAAGAAGAGATTCGAATGGTGCAAAATAAATTACAGATGCAGATACAGATCCAAAGAGAAGTGTAGGCAAAAGATGTCAAGGCCAACATATAGTGTTCGAAACCCCCCTAACCAAGTAGATCTTATATTCGAACAATACCAATAGTATGGGACAGTGGCAAACAGGTCCGAAACAACATCGATGAACAGTATCGCAATAAATGGTGATGAACAGTAACAAAATAAGCAATAGCTCGGTGGAGGGCAGTAAGAGTTATTCCCCCCNCCCCCCCCCCCCCCCCCCCCCGGGATCGCCGGTGAACTAAAATCAAATAGGTATTAACATATGGCTCTCATACCATCATAGAGGAAAAAAGAGAAAAATTCTATTCTATTCGATTGAACATCAAATAATACAAGATTGAAACGATTTATATAGGCTAATCCTATAAACCCTAATAAGACTAAAAGACTACACTACCCTTATAATAAAGGATAAATAAATAACACAAAAACAACGCATAATAAATAATGCACAAACAATGCTACTTTCACACAGACAGAACATTGGAGACAACTATTCAAATATCTCATCTTTTGAGCCTATTCTGAATCTCAATCAGTGTCTCTTAACGATTCTAACCAAGATGTGCATGGATCATAGAGAAATGTTCATCATGAATCTAGGGAAGGGGAGATACTCTATAAGATCCGGTTCTCTAATGTTGATTTTGAATCTGACAATTCTTTGCATTCTTCTCAAGAAATATCCCCAAACAAAAAGGAATCCCATTGAGAGGTAATCAAAACGTCTTTATCCCGAGGGCATGGGTGTTAAGTAGTATTTTGTATTAGTTATTTTGTTATTTAGCTTTAACGTCAAGTGTAGTCTAGTAAGGGTAGTCTAGTCTTTTGCTTTATTAGGGCTATTTATATATACCTTTCTTTTACTTGTAATCAATAAGACGTTAAAGGAATATACACGATCGTTTGTTTTGCATCTATCATGGTATCAGGCTACCTTGGTAGCCGCCATTTGCTTCTTCTGCAGCAACCTTCTCTCCAGCTGTTTGCATCTTTCTTCGGTGAGTAATTTCGAATCTCTCTATTCCCTCTCCTCCACAAAAACCATTCGCCACTGCCGCCGCCGTTGCTCCGCCACCGCCTGCCGTCACGGTCTGATCATTGCTGTCTGTCATCTTGTTGTTGTTGCCTTGGGCTCTTCTCTGGAGTCCCTCTTTCCCTTTCTTCCAGATCCCCTAAAAGCTCACAAGTCTTTTTCGGCCTCTCTGTGTTGTTTACTGCACCAGAGCTTCTATCGGCTTCTCACTCTTAGTTGATGCCATTTCCAAGACCTAAATCAGAACTCCATCTGACCAATAGAACTTTCACACTATGAGCAGGAAGAAAATTTGAAGCAAGAAAGGTCTGGACTTCTGAGAATATTTGAACGTGTGAATGGTACTGGAGTCGTCAAGCCTTGCAATTGAGTGCTCGAGACACCTCTCTACTCTATCCCTCTCCGAGTCTGTTCTGGAAGTTGTTGGTATAGTAGTGCATTGTTTGTTTCTATGGCGGAAGATAGAGAAGTTAGCGTTCGTTTGAATGGACAACACCCACAGCACCATCAGAAGTATCCTCGCCCCTTTGCAGCTTTTGCAACTCCTGCTACTAATGGTCCATCTTATCCCTCGTTTGAGGAGTATCAACAATGTCAATAGAATTTATGCAGTGAATTTATGTGTATTCTTCTCCTAAGAAAGGAAATACAGATCAGTACCGAATCACTTATCATTCTATATTCCTAATTTACCTCTAATTGAATCCCTAAATAGATTCCTAATTATATGCCTACCATTTACACTGTCAACACTCCTACTCAAGTTGGAGAGTATATATCATGAACACCCAACTTGTGACGAATAGAATCAATGGTGACTTTGGGAAGAGCTTTGGTGAAAATATCCGCAAGTTGAGAACCGAAAGGAACAAAGGGAGTTGTAATCTCCTTCGACTCCACTTTCAATCGAACAAAATGACAGTCAACCTCAATATGTTTGGTTTGCTCATGAAACACTGGATTATTAGCTATATAAATAGCAGTTTGATTATCGCATTAGAGCGGAGTCGGATCATGAACTAAAAATCCAAATTCTTGAAGTAATATGCATAACCAGGTCAACTCACAAGTGGTATGAGCCATTGCTAAATATTTTGCCTCGACACTTGAATGTGCCACAACTGATTACTTCTTACTTTTCCATGTTACAAGATTGCTCCCTATAAAGGTGCAATAGCCGGTAGTTGAACGACGGTCTGCAGGGGATCCTGCCCAATCAACGTCAGTGTATCCTTCAATCCGGAGGTGTCCAGAAGATTTATACAGTAGCCTTTGACCAGGAGCATTTTTGAGATACTTTAAGATACGAATGATTGCTTCAATGCGAGGAACACGAGGACGAGTCATAAACTGACTGACAATGCTGACTGCATAAGAAATATCTGGCCAAGTGATAGTAAGATAAATGAGTTCACCCACTAGTCTCCGATACATCTCTGGATCGTTAATTAATTCGCCATCATCAGGCATTAGTTTGAGATTAGTTTCCATAGGGGTGGCCACAGATTTAGAACCAAGATACCCTGTATCTTTCAGAAGGTCAAGAGTGTACTTCCTTTGGGATAGACTGATACCTGCTTTAGACCGTGCAACTTTAATTCCAAGAAAGTACAGGAGTTTACCCAAGTCTTTGGTGAAGAAACTAGAACAAAGATGACTAATCAAAGTTTGGGTTGCATAACTATCACTCCCAATAATTACAATATCATCCACATATACAACCAGAATCACAATGCCTTTGTTGGTGCGGTTGAAGAAGACAGAGTGATCAACCTGACTGCAAGTCATATCATGAGAGAAACGTGCTGCTAAATTTATCGAACCAAGCTCTGGGAGACTGTTGGAGTCTATATATACATTTGTGAAGATGACACACAGACTCCCCCTTGGACTCAAAATCGGACAGTTGAGCAATATAAACAGTCTCAGATAAATCCCCATGTAAAAAGACATTTTTGACATCGAACTGATGAAGAGACCAATCAAGATTAGCCACAAGCGAAATAATAATGCGAATGGAGTTGAGTTGGCAACGGGAGAAAATGTCTCAATGTAATCAAGACCATAGGTTTGAGTGAAATCTTTGGCTACAAGGTGAGCTTTGAGACGGTCAACAGTACCATCACGATTGTGTTTGATAGTGAAAACCCAACGGTAGCCAACAATATGAGTCTCGGAGGGCTAGGGCACAAGAGTCCACACATGATTCATGTCCAAAGCACGCATCTCTTCTTGCATCGCAGAGTACCATCCGGAATGAGAAAGAGCTTCTTGGTAAGACTTGGGGACAACAACCGATGAAAGAGACAAAAAAAGCTTGGAACGAAAGAGATAAATGATCATAAGAAACAAAGTGAGAAATAGGGTGATAAGTGCAAGTACGCGTACCCTTTCGGACAGCGATGGGAAGATCAAGAGTGGGGTCTTGTGACAGTGAATCCGCAGACTGTAAGGAAGACGGTAGGGAAGAATGGGAAGTGGCCTCAGGAGCGATCGGCATAGGTGGATGGTGTTGGCACCAAACATAGACCTAAGTAACTGGCTGGTGAGCTAGAGGGAGCACAGGAACACCGGAAACGGTAGTTTCAGAAACATCAAAGGGGTGACCAGACGTGGAGAGGATTGGATCCTGTAAGTGGTGTCCTTCTGCGGAATAGTAAGGCACAGTTTCAAAGAACGTGACATCAGCATTAACAAAGTGCTTGTGTAACAAAGGACTATAGTACCGGTAGCCTTTTTGAGTATGAGTAACCAAGGAAGATACACTTATGAGAACGGGGATCCAATTTATCACAACTAGGTTGTAAATTATGGACAAATGAAACACACCCAAACAGCCGAAGAGGTAGAGAAAATGGTTCTATGCCAGGGAACATAACCTGAAAAGGAGATCTGCCTTGCAAAACCCGAGATAGCGTGCAGTTTAAGAGCAAACTAGCAGTAAGAACAGCATCCCCCAGAAGATTTGGGAACATGCATGTGTAGCATAAGAGCCCGAGCAATAGCAATAATGAGGTCATTCTTGCGTTCAGCAACCTCATTTTGTTGAGTAGTAGTGACACATGAGGTTTGATGAATAATACCACGAGAGTCGAGGAACTGCGTAAAGGGTTTAGAGGTGTACTCTTGTGCATTATCACTACGGAGAACAAGTAATCTGGCATTACATTGGTTTGCGACTTCAGCATAAAAAGATTGAAAGACAATAAATAACTAAGAGCGATATTTAAGCACATATACCCACGTCAACCGAGAAAAATCATCAATAAATGTGACAAAATATCGAGCACCACATAAACCAGTAGTTTGAGATGGTCCCCAAATATCAGAATCAACAAGAGCAAAATGTTGCAAACTAGATAGATCAGTGCGTGAAGGAAAAGAAACTCTATAATGTTTACTAAGTTCACAAGCATCACAGTTAAAAGTAGACACTGTAGGTAAAGATGGGACTAATTGGCGAAGATCGGCAGATGAAGGATGTCCAAGACGGCAATGGCAGTAGTATGGTGTCGTAGTGGAATGAAGAGCAGATGACTGTAAGGAGCCAATCGGCTGGAAGTAGTACAAATCATTCTTCTCATATCCCCCACCAATCCTCTTCTTCGTCTTTAGATCCTGAAAGTCACAATAAGAGGGATAAAATGTTACCGAACAATTGAAGGTTTGGGTGAGTTTATGAATGGACAATAAATTAAACGGAAACTGGGGTAAGTATAAAACAGAAGAAAAAGTGACTAGAACCACAGTAAGTGCCAAGACTGTGAACTCAAGTTTTAGTACCATTGGCAATAGTAACATAGGATGGAGTAGATGGATAAGCGATATTAGATAAAAGAGATATATTACCTGTCATGTGATCAGATGCACCAAAATCTAGGATCCAAGGTGTATGAGAAGCAGAATAGAGACGTGTTACCTAATGCAAGAGTAGCAGTAGAAGAAAAGGATGCAGTGGCACGGTGGACTATTGAATCATACTCGGATTTAGAGATAGTGAAGCTATCTGAAGTGATAGGCTCAGATGGCTCCCCCGCAGATGTAGCCTGATTAGCCCAAGCAGGCTTGCCGTGAAGTCGCCAACAAAACTCAACCGTGTGGTTAGTCTGATGACAATGAGTACATTTCTTAAAGCCGCGGCCACCTCGCCCTCCCCAGCGACCACCACGAGTAGAGAAACTATTATGATGTCGGCCAGACATGATTCCCAGAATCGCCAGAGAGAGAAATATAACACACGGTGGGAGCAACAAGAGCAGACTAGGGAGGACTCTCCAAAATAAAAGAGTGAGTAGCAGCGCGGCGAATACGAGCAAAGGTCTCTCCAACTATAAGAATGTCTTTACCAGACAAGATCTGAGAACTCAAATGGGCTAGGTCGGGTTTGAGACCGAAGAGGAATTTAGCAACCCAAAACTCCTCCCAGTATTGTTGTTGTTTCCGCAAGTCAGTTGTCAAGGGCTGATAGATATTTAACTCATCCCACATGTCTTTTAACATAGAAAAGTACTCTTCAACCGAACGATCCCCTTGTTGAAGAGAGAAAATACCCTCATAGAATTGGTAAATCCGAGAGAGATTCTGATCAGAAAAATAGAGTTCTCGTAGTGTATCCCATATGGCTTTAGAGGTGTCCAAACAACCAATATTATTAAAAATATTTGGTTCTAGACTATTCTAGAGGAGAGTCATAATGCGAGCATCATTTTGACTTTAATTGGGATCAGTAGAAGGGGCATCAGTCACAGCTCAAGACCAAGGAAGGTAATTTGACCCTTTTAATTTAATAGTAGTAAGGGTACGCTGAACAAAAGGGTGTCTTACGTCCTTGATTTCTCTAGCACTAGTTTCTGTAATTTTCGCATCAGATTCTGTACTTTTCTTATCCATTTTATAGAGTATAAGACAGCAACAAGTATAAAAGAGATCGAATACGGTTACCACTAATATCCAGACCCAGCGAATTTGTGCAGACTGAGATCATTGATGTAGACAGAACAAGCAGAACAGTCAAGAAAACGAAGCTCTGATGTTCGGAAGAGCTCTAGCGAGTGCAGCGAGATCCGGCGACCTCCGACGAAGCTCTGGCGAGTGCTACTGATGGTTGATCAGTAGAGATCAAGTGACCAGATCGCAGATCTGTGGGTGGCAGTGGTCGGGAAGCACAAAACCGGAGCTCAAAGGGTTAAACAAGGCCGACAGCGATCCAGCGAGGCTCGCCGGAATATAACAGAGCTCCAACGAAGGGCAGCGAACGGTCGGCAGTGGTCGGCGCTGGGATCTGGGTCGTGGGTTTGGGGTTTATGGTGTTTTGGGTTAGGGTTTATGGTGTTCTGATGATGGCAAGTGAGATGAGAAAGTAGAAGCAAACTGAGAAAGAGAGATCGAGCGAGAGATATTCGATCAAGTCAAATTAGGGTTTTGAAACCCGCTCTGATACCATGTCGAAAGAATTTATGTAGTGAATTTCTGTGTATTCTTGTCCTAAGAGGAGGCACAACATATAGAACAACATACAGACTCAAACAAGAAAATACAGATCAGTACCGAATCACCTATCATTCTATATTCCTAATTTACCTCTAATTGAATCCCTAAATAGACTCGTAATTATATGCCTACCATTTACACTGTCAACAAACAATATCGTGCATTCTTGGATAATATTCAGAAGGATCATTCGCATGCTTCTGCTATGACCATCACTCAGTCAGGTTTGTATAATTCCTATTCCACAGGTATCTTACCTACCACGTGGATTTTTTATTTAGGTTGTTCCCATCATATGACCCTTGCTGTCGCTACTGAGTCCGTGTCTTTCTCCTATTTTCCCCATTATTAGCTCCATTACAAATGGTTCCCCTATGCATGTTGTCTCTATTGGGTCTATTCTCCCCACGCAATCTTCTATACTTTCCATACCAAATGTGTTCGATGTTACTCAGTTATCCCTTAGTCTTATCTCCATTAGTCAGTTGTCTAATTCTAGTTTTGATGTGGTATTTTCTTCTTCTGGTTGTGTTGTGCAGGATCGGAGTTTCAAGAAGCAAATTAGGACAGGGCATAGAATTGGTGATCTTTATGTTTTGGAGACTTTGCATATTCCTATTGAGTATACTACCACAGTCATGTCGTCTTTTAACTTAAATCAACAGTTTTCTCCCTTTTATCTTTGACATTGGATATTAGGGCATTTATCCAGTGAACGTTTGAAAATTTTGCGCAAGTCTGATTGTTTGGGCAACATTTCTGTCAGTGATATTTTTTAATCCAATGGATATAAGCTTGCCAAAATGTCTGCCTTACCTTTTCATAAAAGCATTTTTGTGTCTACTTCTCTGTTAGCCCTTATCCATATAGACTTGTGGGGCCCTTCTCCAATTGCCACCAAAGGTGGTGCTCAATACTATGTATTTTTTGTGGATAACTTTAGTAGGTTTACTTGGGTATATTTAATAACCCGCAAGCCCAATTTTTACCAAGTATACCACGATTTTCACTCCATGGTTCAAACTCAATTTTCAACTGTTATTTAAACCCTTCGCTCTCATTTAGGCGGAGAATATTCTCTCGGTGAGTTCACAAAGTTTCTAGCCTCCCACGGAACCATACACCAATCTTCTTGTACTGACACTCCCTCCCAAAACAGGCATGCTGAACATAAGTATCGTCATATTCTAAACACTGCAGGGTCTCTTCTCCTCTCCTCCTCTGTGCCTGCCATATGTTGGGATGAAGCTGTGCTTGCTACAACTTGCCTTCTCAATCAGATGCCTATTACTCTTCTTTCTAATTCATTTCCTTACGAACGTCTCATAGGTCAGGTTCCTAACTACAACTTACCCTCCTATGTGTGTTTCGTTGACCTTGTTTTGTTCTTCTCCCTAAGGAGGATCGAACTAAGCTCAGCGCTCGTAGCATCCTATGTGTCTTCTTTGTTTATGAAATCCAACAAAAAGACTAGCGTTGCTATGATCCCGTGACCCAGAAACTGTACGTGTCTAGACATGCTACCTTTCTCGAACACATGCCCTTCTTCTCTCTCTCATCCAAGCATGTCTTTATTGCTAAAGAGGACCTTGAGTATATTGATCCCTTTCCTTTGTCCATTCCAGAGGAGCAGAATATTGGAACTCTTGACGTGTCTAACGTTCTAGTTGCCCTCCTGCTTTGTCTGGTTCCAACCTCATTCCCCCTTTTCGGCAACATTATGTCTGTCGCACTACTCCAACTCTCCGCCCTCCCTCTTCTTTGAAAGACTCTGATCTGCCAGCCCCCAAGTATCCTTCTCGTGATCGTCATCCATTGGTAAGACTTGGTTTTACTAATACTTATTTATCTTCTTCCTATCTCTCATTCTTATCTCGCATACATACTTATTTTGAACCTCGGTCATATAAAGAGGCTTGTAATGATCCTAATTGGGTACATGCTATGAATGACGAGCTCACTACTCTTGCTGATACTCAGACTTTGGACTTGGTTCCTCTACCGACTAGCAAAAATCTTATTGGCTGCAAATGGGTGTATAAAGTTAAGACTCATTCTGATAGTTCTTCAAAGCAGTACAAACCCGTTTAGTTGCCAAAGGGTTCTCTCAAGAATATAGTATAGATTATGAGGAAACCTTTGTCTCTGTTGCCAAGATGACATATATTTGTACCTCGATTTCTGTTGTTGCTATGCACCAATGGCCTCCTTTTCATTTGGATGTTAAAAAAGTTTTCCTGAATGGCTCCCTGCCTGAAGAAGATTACATGCGCCCTCCTCCGGGGCTCTCTCTTCCTTCTAGTCTTGTGTGCCGCCTTCGCCGTGCTCTGTATGGCCTCAAATAGTCTCTTCACGCTTGGTATGCTCGGTTTCATGATGTGGTTCTACAGATTGGTTTTTAGCCTAGCACGCATGATTCCACTCTCTTTGTTCGCCGAACTCCCATTGGTTTGGTTCTCCTATTTGTGATATCCTGATCAATCCTCGAATGTCTAGTAGTTAACATAAAGCTTTATATTGTGAATATTCTCTTTGAAGAATTATTCTCTAAAGATAGTT